>JAAAKE020168124.1:0-11613 GCA_010014785.2 Anisolabis maritima
TTATTAATATAATTTTTAATTATTATTTATTTTTATTTGTTAAAAATTCTAGGAGAGCAAGCTTTGCTCTGTATACTGTATACTGTTCCAAAGTCAGATTAAAAAGCTACTTGAACATTTGTTTTGTTTTGAAAAACACCCACTTGCAATGTAATGATTTTGATACCTGTGGATATTTATTGACACACCTGTGGATCAATTACTTTAATTAAGAAAAAATCTATCAAAATGAGTTTTCCCGCAGATGAAACCTCGACAGATCGATTTGTCAATCCAAAACCCCCCTACCCTAATACGTGAATTTCAAAAAATCCTTAGTACCGTTTTTGAGCTCAAAAAACATCAAATATATATATATATATACAATTATTGCTCGTATAACAAGATTAGATTAGTATTAGTATTATTAGTATTCTGTATTCTTTTAAAGACGGTAGAGCAATAAAGTGCACAACTCGGGCATTCATGAGAAAAATCAAAATGAAAATATGGATAATCTCCATATTAGATTATGTAAATGCAAATTAAGCGTGAGAGGACAGAAGGCAGTCATGGGTTAGTGGATAGAGCTGGTCAACTCCAAACTTTTTTTTCATATAAAATTATTATTTAATTTTTTTTATAATTCCTAATATATTATATTAAATTTTAAATAACATAAAATTTAATGTCATATAAAATTAATTATAATTAATATATTGTAGTTTATAGAGAAGTAAAATAATACACTTATATTATTAATAATTAACAATATAAAATAATTAATTATTTTTGTAAATATTTCTCAAATTTTTGGGTGAAATTCATCATAAAAGCAAGCAAAGCATAAATATAATTGGCACCAGGCACATTTAATGTATGAATGCTCTTTACATTCCCAAAATTCTTTGTTAATTGATTTAGGGGAACAAACTTAATAAATATTTTTGAAAATTGTTAGTTAATCTCACTGCAAACCATGGTAACTTAACTTGAAAAATTGATGGTCTAATAAATTACAAAATTATAGAAATTATAAAAAAAATTAAATAATAATTTTATATGAAAAAATAAGTTTTGCGATGGCCTGGAACCTAGTGGAAAGAGACCGCTTTATCCGCGGAGCGACGACTGTTTTCTACTCTGTCACGCTCATATTGAATTACTGATATGGAGATTATCCATTTATACATTTTTATTTTTCTCTCGAATGCCTGAGTTGTGCACTATTATAAATTCCAGTAAAAGTATATCAAGTTTAAATGTACTCTAAATGCTGGGAGTACTTGAAAGCAGTGAATAATCAATTTCCTGTACTTTTAGTGTCTCAGCTCTTTGATAATTCAGTGATAGGTGGAGCTGAGAGAAAAAACAAACTTTCTGGTCTCTCTCAACTTAGTTTCCAATTTTCTTATCCATAAAATATTTTTTACTTATAAGGATATTTAATAATATAAACCTTTAAGTCTCGCATTTTCTTTTTCCATTCGTATTAATAAAAGTTGTTGATTAATTGCTTTTTTCCATAATTCTCTAAGATGAGTGGGTTCAAGTTTGGCTGGACGTTCTTTTGGTAGAGTAGGTGAGCAAGATTCAAGCAGATTATTATTTGATGATTTGTTTGGTGAAACAACTCGATTAAAAATCGCTTGTCGCCAAGATCCACTTTGGCGGTTCATAGGTTCATCTTCTCTAGTATTAAATTCCCTGGACGGTGAACTTTTCTGGCTACTTCCTACTTTAAGAAATCTGAAAATCAAGATAAATGAAATATTTGTAAATTTCTCAATTTTTTTTATTTAACTATAAATAATTTTTTGTGTGAAATTTAGAATCTTCAAATTGTGAGGTTAAAACTCATAGTATTCGTTTATAAGCATGGTTAAATAATAATTTTAAGATTTTTATGATTATATATGAATAGACTGTAGAGGGAAAAGCAACAAACGGTCAATTCTTCTTTTACAATAGTTATCGATTTAACCTATTAAAAATATCAATAAATTTTGAACAAGAAAATATTATTATTTGATGTTTAAAGAATTCAAAAGTTTATTTCTCTGATTAAACTGGTTTCTACCTAATACAATTTTGAACCTCCTCTTATGCCACTTTTATTTTCTTAATATTTTTTACCCCTCTCACCTTTTTTCTTATTCTCAACCTTTTAACAAAATGGCGTTCTTTCATCCCACATCCATTCTACATGTCCAGGTCTTCGAAATTTAATTCCCATGACAATTATGAGCTTATTATGCAAGATAAATTAAAAATATATCTAGCAAATATATTTTTATTGGTAAGAGAAAGAAGAAAAAGAAAAAATTTCTAGTAAAACTCTTATAAAGTCAAAATAGTTTCACCCTTAGTTCATCCTCTCTCTACGATCTATTCCTATATAAATAATATTGTATTTTTGTGTCAACACTGATAATAACTAAGAAATCAATAAAATTATTCATTTTCCGTTTTAATCGGATGAATTTACTAAATTTATTGAATATACAAACTATTATTTTATCACCCATGCATGAATATTAATGAGCTTCGGAAGTTTTTGCACCAATGATTTGGAGAGAAAACTTCTCGCTCACATGCTCATCATTGGACTCGTCTTATGGCCAGCTTCTTCATCAAAACTACCGCGAAGCTCCGGGGTATCAGGGCCACCAGCTTCTTCCTGAGTCAAACAGAATTTGTGTTAAGCAAAATTATAATATATACAACTATTATATATATATATAAGACATATAATTAATATATTCTCAAACTTTTGTAAAGAAAAAAATTTTTGACATTCTCGGGACCTGAAACCACGACTTTTGAATTTTCACTCCAATTTAACTATCAATCAGTTTTTGCAAATGAATTAAATAAAATGCATCTTGTTTGTTGAGTAAGAGCCTCTCTAGGTCATTGGTTCTCAAACTGGAGTACGAGTCCTCCGGGAGAATGAAAATGATCAGGTGTTACGTGAGGAGATTTCAAAAAAAAATTTAATAGTAAAAGAAATTTTAAAAAAGCACAACATTTTGCTATTTATAATAATCTTTGTAAGAGCATTTTTTCAATAAATAGAAAACTGCCGTAATTACCAACTAGTCGTATTTTTGAATTTGTCATTTATTGTAATCATAAGAGTACATTAGTCTTTAAGTCATAACTGAGGAATACAATCTTAAAAAAATTTGAGAACCATTGCTCTTGATAATTATGCATTTTAAAAGGTAAGAAATTCAGTAGATTTTAATTTTAAAGGCATAGTTATTTTAATTCATTTGCAAATAATGTCTAGGGCCATCACATCATATTGAAAATAGCGCTTCTGCTAGTTGAAGTGCAGGTGCAAACCAATAATTGAATATTATTATACATCTTTTTCAATGAATCAAATAGATAGAAAGTTTTTTTTATTATAGTGTCATATAATGAAAAAGAAGAAATACCAGTGTGACCTGAAATTGGACCTGATTACATGCACAATGGTCAAAAAGAGCGAGAGGATTAATAAAGTTAACAATTTGTAATTAATTGCTAAAAACCCAATTTCTTTCAATCTATGACAATAAAAAACTTCTGATCTACTTGAATAAATTCTTAGAAAAAAGTGAGAGTAATAAGCAAAAATAAAAAATTTATTTCTTTGAACAATGTTGCAATTAAAAACTAAGGTTGGTTTAAATTTAATATTTATATTAGTGATATGAAGATCAATTACTTTGTTTTGGATGACAGGAAGGCTCAACTCGCGAGTTACGCTTCCGTGTCCGATATCATCTCTTGATCCTTTTCTTTTGAGAAGTTGATCAAAGGAAGATGCTAAAGACCGTTTTGCTTTCGTAAAAAGAGTACTTCCGCCTAAGTACTGATTCAGGAATTCATGTCTGATTAAAATAGAAAAATATTTATAGTAGAAATAAACTTACTAATTGTTTGATGTTTTTCTTGAGTGATGCTAATAATTATTATGTAACTGGATGGGAAGGCTATTTGAGTGGTAAAAGTGGTAAAAATTACAAAATTGTAATTATAATGAGTTTAATGGCCTAATATTTCAAAAGAAAAAATTTTTACAAGCTCTTTTTCTTCAGAGGTAACTGAAAACATATATAATAATGTATATATATGAGATAAAAATAAAATTAATAAAATTTTATTAAATGATATTATTATATTCTATGATAAGTTTGGCACAGACCTAGTTTTCTCATATTATACATAAGTCTTCTTGACAGAATTTTTTGAGATTTGTATACATACGAGAAAAAATATTTTGCCACCTTGGTTGTCTTTTGAATGATTTTAGTTTCAAGGCACCGGATTATTTTTATGTTTCAAGCAAGGGTCTTAGGAAGTGGAAAATCTTTTGTCAATGGATATAGTTTTACTTTTATTTTTAATCCGGGGTTTGCTTGTATCTATTGAGATATTTCATTACGTAATTATCAAAAATAGATGCAAGCTCGGATTATAAATGAAAATAAAACTATATCCATTGATAACAGGTTTTTGACTTTCTAAGAAAAAGACCCTTGCTTTAAACAAAAATAATCTGGGGCCTTGCAACTAAAATCATTCAAAAGATAACCACGTTGGCAAGATATTTTCAGGTATATATACAAATTAAAAAAATTTTGTCAAGATATCTATAATGTGAGTGAAAATGAGGTCTGTACCAAACTTATCATATAATATAATAAAATATCAATTAATGACATTTTATTAATTTCTATCTATATATCTTTTCAGTTAGGTAAGAAGAAAAAAAGCTTATTAAAATGTTTTCTTTTGAAATATTAGGTCATTAAACTCATTACAATTACAATTTTATAATTTTACCATCTTTGCCGGTACCTTCTCATTCAATTACATTACTAATTGATTTATAGGATATTTATATTTAAAAAGAATGCATATATAGAAATATTTGGAAAATTATTAGAAATTTAATTTAATATTTTTCAAATAATCATAGCGTAGGAGTTTTTGTTAAATACACAACTATAGAAATCTTTATTGCATTTTAAAGTCAGATTAATGACATTTATACTTGAAACACAAAATAGTTTATAACATCTTCACCACAACTTCGTTTAATGATGGGAATTTTTTTTTGGTCTATGATGAAAAAAATTTTAATGATTTTGTCAAATGTTTATTTATTGTTAATTTTTAGTGTTGATTTTTATTATATAAAGTTTAATTTTAATAAGTTACTTGTTAAGATAAGAAAATTTGTATATTGCTTTAATGAAGAAAAAGACTAGAAGTATTTTCTCACCATTTATTTTGCAAAGCATTACGTCATTCATCTTCAGTAAGTAAAAGTTAATTTAATGCATTAAAAATTCATGACATAATGAAATTCAAAATTTTTGCAAAATAAATTAATTTGAGAACAGAAAATCCTGCTGGTCTTTATCTCCATGAAATCAATATTTAATTTTAAAAGTGGTAAACAGACGTAAGTAAGGAATCAGTAATCCTTGTTTGAACAATTTATTCGAGACCTATTCTTTGTATTCCCGAATATTGAATTATTTAATAATTGCTTTTTGTTTTTATTTAGAAGGACCTAATAATAACGTGATCTCTGATAGTGACTTTTTATATATATATGTGCAATAACAATCATTTTCTAAAAAAGCCTTATATATAATTTAGATCGACAAATCTTTTTGATATCAAAAATTAATAACAACATATATAATAGTCATAAATTTGAACTAATTATAATTTTATTTGAATTAAATCATACCGATTTTCTGGAGTATCATGAACGTGTCGAGATTGTTTTGATTGGCAATAAACTCTTAAAATAGACATCAGATAATTTAACTGGTCTTTCACAGCTGAATAATTTTCCAGAGCCCTTAATTTTATTGATAAATAAGCGTAATCTTCTTCTGGAATTGAATTTATTCTATTTAAGACCATCCCAAGTGCTCGACGTTCAGGTAAACCTAAAACAATATTTACAAAATTGGCGCTCCAAAGTGGTTTTGGAAAGTAGAGTAATGAAAAGAATCCTCACAGAATGTTACGAGACTTTGCTATATCATTGGTAGTAATAATAATAATAATAATAATAATAATAATAGAAATCAACCCGAAATGGTACTTCATCTGAAGTTCAAATATGAAAACATAATATCTTCTCAACAAATAGCTAGCGAAATAATGACCATATATAAAATGGTTCAATCCATTTTGAACAACAAAGTTTGATATTTTTTATCCTAGAGCACCCTCTTAATTCAAAAGACCTAAAAAGGTAAATTTTTAATACAAAAGTTGTTAATAAATGGTGAATAAAAAATTTTGTATATATATGTATTAATAGATATTATTTCGCTAAGGTTAGTGGTTGAGAAGATATTTTAATTTTTCAGGTTTAAACTTAAGATGACGTACCAATTCAACTGTTGTCAGTAGGTGATTTTGACTTTGGCCCCTGATTAAATACTTATAAACAAAATGTCAAACCGTTCGACTGCAATCGTGTCTACAGACTCAAATATAAAATAGTTAAAAATAATTTTTTGTACTCGGGGGCCTCAATTTGAAGAGAAGCCTTGAAATCTCGAATTCAAAAAAATCACAATTTACTTGAATGTCCTAATTACAAATAAGTATAAAAGACAGAATAAAATAAATAAGATGTATAAAATACACCCTTTATTTATAGGAAACAATGAAAGGCAGAATAGAATTACAGATAGAATTTTTCCAACCTTCGATATCTGCACAGACTTTATGAAACCAAACCATCGGACAATGTTCGCAACTGTTAGGTTGTGGGGGACGATCTTTTTTCGAGGCATCAGCAGCAGCGATAAATGCTTGAGTAATTGCTACGACAAGCTCATCAGCAACTGCTTCCGATTCACATCGAAACACATAACTGATATAACATTCCAAGGCGTTCTCACGACAAATAAAACCAAGGTGTTCAGTATTCTTTTGACCCTGAAAAATATAAAATCACCAATGAGAGTAGACAAAGCTGCATTCAGATATAAACTGCTTTCAAAATAAAATTAAATAAATATGATTTTTAAATTTTAATATCTCATTGAAAAGTCGATATTAGTAACTTAAAAAAAAAGAAAAGAATCCGTTTTTTGTTTTTATAAATTCCCTCGGCTTCGAACCAGAACTGAACTGAAAAAAATTTTCTTGTTTTTTTTCGAGTTCGAGACAATTCATTAACATTGTGTTGTTTGAGAGAACTTATCAGCCAGTGATCGCTCAAAACTGAATCAAAAACAAAAAAAAACGTTTTTTTGGTAGAACAAAAATTGGAACCAAACCCTTTTTTTTTTACTGTGAAAAGGAACGAAAAAATTAACAAAGTACTGTTCCTAGCTCCTATCCATCCTTCACTGCTAACAAGGATGGGCATGAACGTGATCATTTTAAATCTAAATTCCTAGATCCTGTCCTATCCAGGATTTTGGATATGGATTGAAATCCACTTTGTAAAAAGGATTTCTGATTTTGGATCGAAATCCAAATTCTTCTCAAGGATCTAGGAACGGATTGCTGCGTGACTTGTTGCCAATTCGTTGCCTTAATGCCCCTTTTATCGGTAGACATAACTCGTAACATGACTTTAAAGATTATATGTCTATCGTACCCGCCAGAGACCGACCGCGTGTAGCCTGAGTCGACCAACACACTCATCGGGCCTTATGGTCAACACTTCAGAGAGAGTTTTCAACGAACAACATCAATATTACATAAAGCGCTTTCTTTCCCTATCCCATTTTTTTAAATTATTTTTTTGTAATGTCAAAATTTAATATAAACCATTTTTTAATTTTTTTTTTTTAAATAAATTACAAATTTTAATTCAATTAAATTTTTTTTTTATTTATATAATTTTAGAGAATTCCTTATTCAAAATTTTTTAAAATTTTTTTTTAAATTTAAAATTTCTTTTTTATTTAATTTTTAAATAAACAGCAGAAGCAGATTCTCCCCTAATTAACACTTCTCCGGTAAGTTCCTCTAACTTATACGATACCGTTGTGATATACCGAACGCTTCATTTTTTCAATTTACTAATTTAAGGTAAAGAAATGTAGGAATCAAAATTGATATTATTTATATTTTTAGAAAAAATTATTTCTCATTGATTAAAATAAATATAATTCGTATAAGCAAGTTTAGTTCTCGAGGGTGGAGTATTCGATAATTAAAATTCCTTTCCGCGAATTCCACACCCTAGTATATTAAAAAAGCTACTTTAGATAGAATGAAGGAGAAAAGACGAATGAGCTCGGTTCATGAATGCGCAATTCAACTGTCACTCTTGCTTGCCCGAACTAATTATATAGGCTAAATATTTAATTATTTAATTACCTGAATGCAGCTTGCAACATCTTTTAGAGATTTATGTAATAAAATCTGTTTACGATCAGGACTAATTAATCTTAATTCTGTTCGTCCTACTTGAAAGACCATAGTTCGATTCATATCTGTATTTCCCTTGAAAAAAAATATATAAAATAATGAAATTAATAATAATAAATGTGTATGTTATTTTTTAAAGAAAAATTTTAGCCATTTTTCAAGGAGGAAGATTTTCGACTCATTTGAAGAATGACAATTAACTTATTATAATGTATTTTACTTACAGGAGGTTCATGCTTGGTGTTGCTATTTGAAGAATTAGTAATATCCAATGGCAAAGATCTAAAATAAATAAATTTTACTATTTCTAATTTGAAGTATGCAGTCTTAATAATATATGGAGAGGCACATACATGTATATATTAAGATGGCCCTTCTAACAATGATGAAATTTCAAATTAGTGCAATTTTAGATATCAATTTTAGATCCAATACAAATTTAATTTAATATAATAGACTTAAGATTATAAATTTAAATTTTATAAAAATGGCAAAATCTTTAGAATGCTCAGGAGTTTTAGATTGATTGATTAAATATTAATAAGTAAATTCTAAAATTATATTTACCTTTGTTTTAGAATAGGTTGTTCTTTTTGTGATAAAGTAATAGAATTATTAAAAGTGCTGGGTTCAACTGCATAGTTTGATGAGACTCCAGTATCAAAATTATTTTCAAAAGTGGACGGATTATTAGAGGAGATTTCAGACTTTTCATTTTCAGTCGTTCGAGATTTTTCTATTTCACGAGCCTTTTCCAGTTCATGTTGATGAAACTTTTCCAAAGCATCATCAATAAACGAATCTGGAACCTTTTTGTGTGAAACTTTTATTTTTCCTATGTATAAAACCTAAAAACAAAAATATAATTAATTAAAAATTTAGAGATGTCATGTATGAGTTAATGATAGTATTTAATAAAAATATTCAGAATATCTAAGACCTAGTATATATTTTTTTTTACTTGTTGTAGTATATAAATATCTTTAATGTCCAAAAGTAAAGTAAAGTAAAGATTGTACTTGGAGGGCTTAAGTACTTGTTTATGTAATCAGTAGTATTCTTTTAGAAATATCACTACTTCTTAAAAGAAGTAGCTACTAACAAGTCCAATACATTAACTTTATAAGTATCTTAATTAAAGAACTACTGTTATTAGCTACTGTTACTTAGTACTGTTATTACTAGTTATTAGCTCTATCTATAGATTAAGAGAAAATCCATTAATTATTTTTTCATTAATTTAGTATATAATTATATTAAGTATATATAATGTAATATATAGGGGTAAACGAATTCCGACATTATTTTTTCTAATTAATATAATTCATTGAATATGTTATATTCTTCATTTTAAATAGAAAATAATTACTTCGAAATAATGCGAAGAACTAGGAGAAATTTCGGGGTCGAGGCCAGTTATTGTGGCTGCACTGAGCGATCGGACTGGAGCAGGCCGTATACTAAGAGAAGTTGTGGCAACCAATTCCGTCACCTGGAAAACAAACAGAGATTGCTTCATCAATCAAATGAGAACGAGTACAAATCAAAAATGTCAATAATAAATGATCAAAGAAGATGATGAAGCAATAAAAATTTTTAGCTTAGGCAAATATTTGTTTTTCAATAATTTATAATCAAACAAATAAAGAAATGAATTAAAATGGACCGACTGAATCGTTTTATTTTTTATTATAGTCTATCAATATCAGCAGTTTTTGAACAACTGCTTCGACTTCTGTGATTATTTGACAACAATCATAAAAACAATAGTAGAAAATGATGTCAAAAAATGTAAAAATAAATTGATGTAGTTAAATAAAAAGAGAATAATTGAGAAGTTATTAAGAGAAAGTAACTCAAAATATATATTCAAATTGTACATATTTTACATTTTTAAATTTTAAACAAATATTTAACAACTTTACATCGGCGTGAAAAGAACACGTATCTCTTTTCATCCCATTTTTCTAAAATATAACTTTAAAATTTTCATTTTTTTTTTCCACTGCATTCAATTCCTATTGTTAGAGAAATGAATAAAAAAATAAAATTAATTTGTCCCTATACTTTCTTTTGAGCTTTTTCTTATTAATTTAGCCATTATATATTTTTTTAAATTTTAGAAAAAATATTAGTCACTTATTATTTTTAAACGCTTTTTATTAGATTACTTGGCAAAACACACAGTTTTATTTAACAAGACTCCAAATGGGATTACTGCAAAAGATAATTATTTTTTCACTTAGCAAAGGAAATATTTACTTAATATGTACTAACTATAACAGAATCTTCTGCTTGGAAGAAATGAAATTGTAAAAACTGGGCATCAGTAGATTCTCGAAATAAATAAGCGAAGCCGGTATGGTCTGGAAGGCAGGCCATGGCTCTAGCGACGAGAGAGAGATTATGCCGAAAAAGAAGAGTCGATTGGTCCTGTGAATCCTGCGGTGATCCTCGACGATGAACAATCAGGTCATTTTCTTCAAATGAGAGGATCACCTATAAAAATCAAGAAGAAAATGGAAATGATACAATGTACATTTCGGGTCAGGTGGTTGTACTTCTTTTGAAAGAATCTTAATTCATAATGACACTTTTAATTGTTTTTTCACTCTCTCTGATGGGGCTGTTATGATTAATCTGTATATGAAAAAATCCAGTATTAAATAGAGAATAAGTAGCCGATTTTCGTTTATACATCTTTTCTGGTAGTAGTATAATTAATTAATTAAAACAAATATTCTCATTTATTGCTCGTTGAATTTTCTCGTTAAAAACACTAGAAGTCCAACTTGGGATACCTACAAGGACTGGAGTGGGAAGTTTGGGTCACTCTCTTTTAGTATTTTCAGCAGTCAGCAACCCAAAGCTACCCCACATGTTGACCCTTCCAAGTATTTGAGTTTAAATGGGACACTTTTTGTCGTTGGGAGCTTACTCTCAATTTTAAAGACATCAAAATTAGAAGTAGAATTTAGGAGGCTAGTTTCTGCTCTTTTTTATATATATGAAAGAGAATACAATTTCTTAAAAAAAAAAAAAGAGTCATATAGATAAGATAAAATAAAGTTTAAATAAAGGAAAATTTAATATAATATACACTGAGGTGCAAAAAAAAATGGAACACTTAGAAAAATTGAATTTTTTGAAATAATTTTTAGAATAAACATATTTTATTTAAACTTTTAATACATTGTGTGATTGTAAAAATATTTT
>JAAAKE020168135.1:0-11612 GCA_010014785.2 Anisolabis maritima
TTCTATTGGCTATTGGCGACGTCATTTTTAAGTAGAGGGGGTCAGGGGTAAAAGACGGCACCAGAAATACAATTGGGTGATCTCATTGCGGCCCGTTTGTTATTTTGCCGACAAAGAGATCACACACACCCTATGATATAAAAAAATACATAAAAAAAATAAATATTACTTATTTCTTTAATTTTAAATATTAAAATTAAGGAAGTAAGGCTTATACCTTTACAATATATATATGTATACACATAGCAGAAAATCACCTTTGTGTTGTTTTTTTTTTTTTAATAAGATAAGTCCAGAATATTAACAAGAAAGCGTAGGATTCTAATATCACTCTTAAGTAAGTAATCTAGTTAAATTTAATAAAAATCGTTAGTGTCATTTTTCTTTTGCTCATTATTAAATGCAAAAATTCAGGGTCGATATTGTAGTTTTGGCTATGTAAAAAGATGGACATAAAAGGCGCAATATATAGAGCTTTTGCATTTGGAAAATACTCAAAATATCTTGTATGACATCATATATTTCTACTTTCTCTTATCTTAAGTATATAAAATCGATGTTGAATTCTCGACAAAATACTCGTACACTTTTAAGATCTCTTAAGGCCTAATAGACCATTTAGGATTGGCCTATGTATGTTTTTGTGAACAAAATTTCTCACAAACGAATTTGATGTTAAGTATCTATGTAGCAAGGTTTTAAATCAATTAGTTCAGTTGGAACTAGTAATTTAATTTATTTTATTATTTTTTAAATTTTTTTGCGATTTTCTCAAAAATGACTATAACAAAAAAAATCTAATAATTTTGATTCTTTCTAGAATAAAGATAAAGAAAATAAAAACATATATAATCAAAATTTTAAAGGCCTTTATTGTAATTGTCATCGTCCTTATCCTGATGAAGAAGATAATATTCCTGATGAAATGATTCAATGTATAATTTGTGAAGATTGGTATCATTTAAGGGTAATTTATTATTTTTATTAATTTGTACTTTTATATATTACTTTTATTATATTATAAATATAATGACCCTTTAAGGAGCTTGTGAGCTCCGAAACAGCTTTCCTCCATTCAGTCCTGTCTTGGGCTTATTTTCATCCTGTCCTACCTCCTGGTGTTCTTTCTTATCAATCTATTGAGTCCTAGGTCTCCCTCTTGGCCTTTTTCCAACTCTTTAATCAATGCACCAAATTTCTTTCATTATTCTCCTGTCCGAGCTAAATGTCCGGCCTATCTTAATCCTTGTGATTTTTTTCATATATTAAATTTAATATTTTATTTTTCCATAGCATTTATCCACAAATTTTAATGAAAATTATGAAGAAATGATATGTACTGATTGTTCAAATAAATATAAATTTTTAAGTATTTATCAACACGAAAAAGATCTTATTTCACTAAACAATTCTTATTCTTTGAATAATTGCTTAAATAATCATTTATTGAACAATTTTGCCACTGAAAAAAAAGGTATTTCTTGAGCATGTTCAAATTAAATTTTTTATTTTATACTTATTATTTAAAAATTTTTTTTACTTAACAGCTTGTTTTTTACAAGATAAAGAAATTTCAACTTCGGATATAAAAACATTATTTTTTCCCAATGGATGGAGAAAAAATATATGTCGTTGCCTTAAATGCATGGTAATATATTATTAAAAAATATTTTTTTTTTAAGACTCTTCAGCATCTAAGGTCATATTGAATTATAAATATATTTTAGTAACGATACAATTATCTAGACATTTATTTACATCATTTGGTATCCAAATGAGTTAAAAAAATTTTCATATTTTTTTTTTTTGTATTTAAATGATTTGGGAGGAAATTTGTTGAATTCTTCTAAACTTGAAAAAGTTTTCCAAACCTCGAGCTGTGTTCAAATCCTTCAAATTCAAAGCCAAGCAGAAATAAATAAAAGAACTAAAAAAAATCAATAAGGGTAAAATGTTAACTAAAAAGTTTTTGGGAAAGAGGTGCATAAAAAATCAAATAAAAATTCCAAATTGAAAAATTCAGCTTCTTTTAGAAAAAAATTTAAACAAAAATTGTCCCAGAAAATGATTTGAGAGATTCTGTATATTTTTATGATTAGAATTCTAATAATTTTTCGATTAGTCCCCTTTCTAAATATAATTTAAATAGATAGCTAATTTGGTATTCCAATCAATCATTTTTAAGGACATGTATAAAAATGAAAAACTATTATTCTTATTGGATGATCAAGATACTGTAGCAGCTTATGAAAAAAAAGGTCATGACAAAGGAGTAATAAAAAGTCAGTACGAACAAGGTATGCAAGCTCTTTCGACCTTGGACAGGATTAAACAAATTGAAGCAATTGGAGGTAAGTAACAAGTAAAAAAATAGATATAGGTATCATTTTATTTCTTTTGAATTTATTTTCTATTTTTAGAATATAATCTTATGAAAGAAAAATTAAAAGAGTATTTACAAAAGTTTGCCGAAAATAAAAAAGTCGTCCGCGAAGAAGACATTAGGGAATTTTTCAACAAACTTGAAGCTAATAAAAAACCAAAAACGGAGCCTCCACCTTATTGTCATTAGAATATTATAAATTACAAAGAAAATGAGAACCAATATAAGTAGTTGTTATGAAAGTGATTAATTGTTAAGGGAGCTTTCCTTCGAAAATGAAATTGTTTACGATAGCATTTGTAAAAAAATCAAAATTGATATTTTTAATCCAATTTTAGGACAATTTACAACCGTTTGAAACAGTCAAAGCACAGTATACAAGACCCATGCGCATGAAATTATTTTAATTTCCAATAACATTGTGCGCCATCTTTTGACGGTTTGAAATTGGTGTCCATACAAATATTTTATTAACTTCTCCCACTTTCATTGACGGTTTTTTTAATTTTTAGATTACGGATCTTTTATAGAATAATTTTAATTAATTTTATTTATAAACTTTTTAATTTTAAAATGATTCGTCAACTTCGTAATAGAATTAATTGATTATGACACATTACTTATTTTTAATTTTATGAGAAAATATAATAATCGTTTAATATATTTATTTTAAAAAATTTTAACTAATTTTTATTTATTAGAATTGCATTAATTTTATCATAAAATTTTTTTAGAATAACCTTTATACAGTATATTCTGTGTTAAATATAACATAAGACAATAAGATTAAAACTCCAGTGAATAGTTTGAAAAAGAGAAAACAGAAGACAGCTAATATAAATTTAAATGTTGAAAAAAAAGTAACAATCTTTGTTTTGACTAGAACTTATTATGATAATTTTTGAAATCCTATATCCACCTCTGCCCGGTTTAACTACCATCTTGATATTTGAACACCAACGAAGTAAATACAATAGTTACACGATTTCTTTTGAGTCAAAGACAATGATTCTAAACTGTTTTTACTTTCTCTTACCTATATATGTAATATATAGTGAGAAAGTATTGCAATAGAAAAAAAAAAACAATTTTTTAAAGAAAAATTCGGGCTACAGGCGTAGAATAAAAATTTTCAAGAATTCAAGCTGATCCTCGTTAACATCTTTGCATTTTCTGAATTAACCGCCAGACAATAATTATCCAGATTGGTTATATCGGAAAATATACATTGTTTCATAGCCTAACTCTTTGTGGCTTATTTAAATAAAATTCCCATGAGTATCTACCACTTCCGGTTATACCCGAAATAGACTTCAACTCGTTTCTTTGAAATAGCAATCTATAATTTTGATAAAGAATTAGATTTCTCTTTAATAATATGATATGATATGATATATATTAATAATTTAATAATGTTAAAAATAAAGATTTTTTTTTATTAAATACATTATATGTCAAAAACAACAATGAAAGAAGAAAACAATTGATTTTTTAATTTATTGCTTATTTCACGCAATGACATTTTAATAAATATCTTTGTTTTAAAACATGAGTTACTCTCAGAGTGATAATTTAAATTTAATGTTCATTCATGTTGAATCTAATAAAATAATTCCAAGATCATGTAAAATTTTTATTGATAGATTTCCGAAATTGCCACCTATGTATTCAAATATTGCGATTTGATAAGATGACCAAAAATATTATAAAAGAAGGACCATTTATTTTTAATGAAGATAACGAAATAAATGTATTGATTTATTTTAAAGCTAATCCTCACAGTTCTTTTGAAGTGAGCAATAAATTTTAAAAAAATTGTTTTCTTCTTTCATTGTTATTCTTAATTACCGTAAAATCTCAAGAATAATAGGCACTTTTTTTACTGAAACAACAATAAAAAATTTGTTGAGCTCGTGAGAAAAAAAAATCTTACCCGAGTATAATACGCATTCAGTTTTTTCGTGATAAAATTAGTAAAAAAAAGTTGGTATTATACTTGAAATTTTAGAGTAATCAATGAATTTAAATAAAAAAAAATTAATATCTTGAAAAAATATTAACTTTTAGGAATATGAAGACCTCATATAGATCAAAAGAGCTTTTAATTTCACTTTTAAATATAATAATAATAATCAGGGTGTTTCATTTAAAAAATTGATTTTTTAAGAAAAATGAACTTTTTATACAATTTGCCAAAAAATGTAAATAAATCGAAAACTTTGTTTTAGATATATGATGCATTTAATCAAAAAATACTATTTTTAACAAGAAATCTAATTCCTTAATCAAAAAAATCTACTAAGGCTAAACTTACATCATACAACTTTATCTTACTTAAGGAAAGGAAAGCTGAATGATGTGTTGTCACTTATTTTTTGCGTCATGCCCCCTAGGTAGCCTTTCTCTAATTCATCTCTTAATAGAACAGTGTACAGCCAATTTAATCAATATCGTTTGAGTAGTTGAAGAAAAAATACAAAAAAGCCCAAAAATGTATCTGAGTAAAGTAGGCCCTAAAAATTTTTTGGGAAAAGGATTAATACATTTCAAAGATCATCTAATAAATAATTGAAATATGAATTTTAATTAAAATTGTTAGAGCGAATTTGGAGAAAATCGAAAAAAGTACTAGAACCCGTTGACAGATTTTATTATAAAGCGATGAGGGTACCTAGCCTAAATATAAAATTTCAACCTTGTATGTTTTTCGTTTTTGAGAAACAAACAGACCATTTTGCGAGACCCATTTTTTTATACTCAGGGGATCTCAAAACGTGTATTTCCGTTGACATCTCGACATTGATTTTTTTTTTGCAATCTCAATACTTTCTCACTCTATATTTCATATATAGATAGGAGAAAGAAATTATAGATTTTTAAATCAATCATCCTATATATCCAAATCCATCAAGTGGAACAAAATGTTCATAAATAAGCTGCTATATACAATAGATCTCCTTTGCGGAATCTGAGATACCTTAACTCCTAAAAGATCCAGGCAAACTTTTTCAAGAGGCTATTAAAGTTCTCAACAACAGACCCGATTCAGCGGTCATACTGGAAAAAGGGCTTTTGCACCAGGACAGGTTCTGAGAAGTCACTTGAAGTGGTTAAGAAAATTTTGATCATGGAGGATGAGGTATCCAAGAATTTGTATTATAAGGCTTAGGTCAATGGAATCCCTCTAAAGGGGGTTATTGCCCCCTATCAAATATAACTGAATGATCCAGGGCCGTTCCCTACTGACATAAACCGGATTTGGAGATTTGAACATGGAGTCCCCAGTAGAAATAAAGGCGGTTCTCGACCTGCAATTAGAAAATCGTGAGGGCGAAGCATGAATTTGTAAACAATTTTAGCATACAGTCTATTTCTTAGATCAACAACAATATATCCAATGGGATAAAGGATTTGTCTTCAAGAGATTTTTGTTACAAATTAAACTCTACAAACGTTTTATTAAACTATCCTTTAATAATACAAACAGGATGAACTGTGCACAATGCACAAATCAAAACATCCCTCTATCATATTGTCGTGGAATGCTCCCTCTTTTCCTGGATCAGGAATGCTTATATCTGTTTGGGTCTTCAAATAAGCCATTTCATATATTTATATCCTCACCAATTGTGTTAAAATTTTTCATCTTAAATAAATAGAAGTGATGGATTAGTTTATGGATTTTATCTAAAATTGAAACTTACTTATGTACATATTTCATATGTTCAATTATATTATCCTGTTAACATCATCTGAAACATATTGTATCTTTATAATGTAATGTCTTTTTTATTTTATAGTTTATATTTGACTATATAATTATAAATATGTTTGTAAAATGAATGTACAAATGGTTGCATGATAGTACAATAAAATAAATGAACTAAAACATAAGCATTAGGCAAAAAATCTTAGAAATAATATTTTAAATCGATGTTTACATGGAGATGCAAGTCAAAGGAGAAATTTACTTTCCTCATGTGAAAACTTGACAAAATATGAGGCAAAATCAAATACCTAGAAGATGAGTGAAGATTAAGCCAAATGAGGACCTTCTATTTTTCTCAAATAAAACCTTAAGTTCTTAGTTAGAACCATAGGGCCGGTACTAGAACCTTATACCTAACAACTATGGTTAGAATCAAGATCCATCATGGTCTCTTCGGAGCTCATATGTTTAAAATTGGGATGAGAGTTTTCGATGAGTGTAATTGTAAGGGGGGAATCAGTTTCTGATGTGAATTACATTATCCTCTTTGCTCTTTGATGAAGGGATATAATAATTTAGAAAGACAAATGGCGAAGCTGAGTCAGCAAAGGCCAATAAATATTTGCTCAATCTTGGTTCAGGAATAAACTGAGGTATATATATATTGTCCTTGCTTTTTTGTTTGAGAACATTCTTCATCTTTTATATCTACCAACATATGTTCGTATAGTTTGTTATGATGTGACCATGAATGTAATTTGGTGTGATCAATGAATGATATTTGGAACATGGACTCAAGTCCACAAGGAATATAGTGAAGGCATAAACCATATTCCTTCTCTCCCTCGCAACAAAAAGAAAATTAGATAATTTAAAAATTCACTGAAATTTTTTTTTTTTTAAATAGTTTAAAACTCGAGGTTATGAAATTGATCAGAAAATTTAAAAAAATGTAGGTTTTGGACTTATATCGCTTATTTTATCCAAACAACTGAGAAAATAATGAAATTAATAAGAAAATAATTATTTATTATTTACATCAAGTGGATGAGTCTTATTTCTAAGAGAAGTGGTTATAATTAAGTTTTTTAATAATTTAAAATCCTGAAATTATATGACAGTAGTTGGAACAAGCTATTTTTATAAAATTTAGTTTATAAGATAATTGATTTTTGGCTTAACTGAAGAGTGCCTATATTTGAATAAATAAACAATTATATTAAGTCTACAATAAATATTTAAAAAATAAAATCTTGACTTCTGGCTCAATAATAAAAGATTAATAAATATACAAATAATTTTTCATTTTGCCTCCATTTATTATTTTTAATTATTTCAAGATAATTTTTTTTTTGTTTGTAAGAAAAATTGTAATTTAAGAAACAATAAATAAATATAAACCTAACGTGCATAAATTACATCTTTTATTTATTCCTGGACCTAAAAACTTATTTTTGGAAGAGGGCGAGACTAAGGACACCAGATACATTCTTCTCTTAAAATTTTTTTTATTGGCATTTTGTTTTTTGTTTTTTTTTTTGCTAGCAAATAATGAATTTAAAAAAAATTGTAAAGTCAAAAATATATAGTATAAACTTAGGGTTTCTTCGGGGCCTTTATTCCCTCACCTTCATAACACCTCGTCTTCCTTTCTTATAAAAAACAGCCTCTCCTAACTTTTGAAATCAGTCATTGTGAATTTGAATTGTACTACAGAATTGTTGTATTTAATACAAATAAATTAGATTTAAAACGATCATATATATACTTTATTTATAATATTAGTTCCCCATGGCTTCACCAACCAAATACCCATATGATTTTTAGAAAGTACCAACCTATAAAAAATTCTTGTCACATTTTCATGACATTTTGTACATTTGACTATGAATAGAGGTCGTGTAAATTGAGTCTACTTTTGCTTGGGTGCCGCGTTTTCTAACAATCGACCAAAAACAGCAACGTGTTGATGATTCAGAGCGCGGTTTGAAGTTGTTTCAGGGTAATTCAAATGAGTTTTTGCGCCGATTCGTAACAATGGATGCAACATGAATATACCACTACCCAAATGAGTCCAAGAGGAGTCAAATGAAGATTTCGAAAGTGAAATAAATGAATATTTTGAAGCCCTTGACAAATCGTACTATATGAAAGGAATCCAAAAATTAGAGGTCCATTGGAGTAAGTTTTTCGCACTTGAAGAAAACTATGTTGAAGAATAAAATCGATTTTTGACAAAAAATGCTTTTTTCATTGTTAGTCCCGGGATTTTAGCTAAACGAATATTGGATTATTATTTAAAATCTTATTTTATATATCAGATAATTTAATGTTAAATAATATAAACCAAAAATCGCTTTATTGATGTAGTATTTTGCTACTGTTCTGGCAAACCGACGGTTTATAGAGTCCAGAAGCAAAGATAAATGAAATGGTCGCTCCCAATTTTTCCCTTAAACAATTTTTATTCATTTTACTTTTTTTTACCTAAATATGTAAATGTATATAGTGAGAAAGTAATGTGATCGCAAAAAAATCATTGATGTCCAGATTTCAACGAAAATATACGTTCTGGGTTTGAAAAAAATAAAAATTGGTCTCGTAAAATGATCCCTCTGTGTATATGTGTGTTTCTGTAGACGCGTGTTTGTACAAGATATCTCAAAAACGAAAAAACTTTCGAGGCTGAAATTTTATATTTAAGCTAGGTACTCTCGTCACTTGAACTTGAAAGCTTTAGAATAAAATCAGTTAATGGGTATTATTACTTTACTGATATACTTTTTTAGTTTTTTTCAAAATTCGCTCTAACGATTTTGATTAAAATTCATAAAACAACTACTTATTAGATGATCTTTGAAATGTATTAATCCCTATCCTCCTCAAAATTGCTCGAGGTCCGCTTTACTTTTAATCATTTTTGAGTTTTTTATTTTTTCTTAAACTACTTTAACGATATTAATTAAATTGGCTGAACATTGTTTTATTAAGAGATGTATTAGGAAACGGCTACGTAGGGGGCCTGACGCAAAAAATCTGGTGTGACAGCATTAGAGGCGTATACAAGAGGGGTTATAAAACCCCCCTCCCTGGTTTATTTTTTTTTTTTTTTCAAATTTAAGTTGTTTTTTCGGCTGCCTAGGTCATTTAGACTATGTACATTTATATTGCCATCCGAGGATTTAGATTCGGATTCAAATTAGCAAATTAATAAAGAACTTCTGATTAACTAACTGACTTAACTATATAGGCTACATTATCGCCTAACTAGATCGCCATTGGCGGTCCATCAGAGTAACTGACTACAGACAAGGGCAGACGATTGCTTCCCTCCCTAAAATGACCATTTTTTTATGAATTTATATATCTTTGCACGCACTTATACAAGACTCGTGATATCCAGGGGGCTTCGACTTATTGTTAAATGTCAGTTGCTAACGCCCCTTCATTTCTCCGAGGAGGTGGGGCCAAGAGCCACTGAGCGACAAATTCAATTCTTATTAAATATATGTATGTGGAATAGTGATTTCACGGGTTGGTCCCCGTTGATTGTTGAGATTAACTCGACGTTTCGGCTCTCTTTTTGGAGCCATTTTCAAGAATGGTGGGCTAGGAAGTGATGGTGGTGGTGGTTTGTTTTCGGGGTCGCAGCTTTACTGGCCCCTATATTTGGTTGGTGGATGTCTCGGAGATTTAGATTTACCTCTGAGATTTAAAACAGAACATTAACAGCACAACACCCAACCGATCCAGTCCTAGATCTCAGAGACAAATCCAAATCTCTAAGACACACACCGACCAAATTTGGGGACCATCAAGCAACCACCACCACCATCACTTCCTAACCCACGACTCTTGAAAATGGCTCAAAAAGGAGAGCCGAAACGTCGAGTTAATATCAACAATCAACGCGGACTAAGACGTGAAAACATTATTCCACATATATCCAGCTACTAAATTTTGATTATACTTAAGAAATATATATCCCGTACCTCTCTTAAGAAAAAAATATACGAAAAATGCAAAGCAAATAATTCATAGAGAATTGCGATTTTTTTTTTCGAAAAGAAATATGCGCATTGAGACCGAGGCAAGGTACTAATCTATAGATCGACTGGCCCTTCATCGCTCAATTGAAATCTTTAAATTGTTTTGCGTATATCTATCTTATTTGTGGCCGAATTCTTATGAAAAAACAAAAAACTCACTTTCATTGAATTATAAATACATATATATATTTCTTAAGTATAATCAAAATTTTTATTTTCTAATTATTTATTTATTATTTAAAGTATCTTTGGACATTAAGGCCATTAACCTTCTCAAATACAATATAGTATATTAATAAAAAATAGAAAAAATAAAATAAATAACGATGACTATCAATTTGGGTCTTGTATATATAAAATTAATAATCAGTAAATTAAAATTTTTTTTTTTAAAAGAAATAATAAAAAATGAAATAGTGTTGATAATAAAGAATATGCATGAAAAATTTCATTTAGACACATCTTCTAATTAAGGAGATATAAATTAATTAACGTCTACCCTCGTTTTTAGACGTAAGTTTTACTCCCTCTGACGGGGGGTACCCCGGTAAACGACATATAATTAGATTCAGAATTCAATAAGGAATATTCCTGCAATTTTTTCATTACGAGACATTATCTACTTTAGGAGTTATATAATAAAAACATCAAAATTGGGAGTTTTAGGAGTACCCCAATAAACAATATATCATTGGATTCAGCATTCAATAAGAAATATTCATGCCAATTTTTGTTAGGGCACATAATCTAGTATAGGAGTTATATGTCCTTATTGAAAGGGTGGTGTTTATTTTTTTTCACCCTCTTTGATGGCGGATACTCCGCTAAACAACATCTCATTGGATTCCGAATTGAATATATAATATTCCTGTAATTTTTTCATTTCTCTATTTTAAGAGTTATTAATTAATTAAAATTCCTGCTCGTGTTGAGATATTTTTTTATTTTTTTTTATTTATTTCTTTGATTAATTTATTATTTTTCTCTATAGAATTACATTCCCCATCTCATACTCTTTATCCCTACGAAATTTCGCATCAATTAACCCTATAATCTAATGGATATATTAATTATTTATTATAATTTAATTTTCCGTATGTTCGCTGGCATTGCAATGTTGCCATTTAGAAATCGGCCGCTGCCTTCACTGTGCTTAATTTTACATGTAATTTAAAAAAAAACAGTTGACGTGTTTTCCATTTTATCAATTGAATTATTATAGAAATAATAATTGAGCAAAGGTCCTCCATTATTCAAAATACAAAAAAATTTTAATCTTTTGTTTGGAAAATAATCTTTGAAAAAATATAATATAAACCGTTGTTTTTTCTTGAATATTAAAAAAAAAATAAGTTATTGTAATAAAGAATTGGTTGTTAATAAAAAAACAAAAAACAAAAAAAAAACATTAATTTGAAATAAAAAAAAAGTTTCTTCAAACTAATTAAAAAAAAAAAAAAAAAAAAAAACA
>JAAAKE020168146.1:0-11612 GCA_010014785.2 Anisolabis maritima
AAGGGGGGAGATTTTTTATATTTTTTTTTTTTTTTTAAAAAAAAGGGGGGGGGGGGGGGGAATGGGTTTTTTAAAAAAAAAAAAAAGAGGGAGGGGGGGGGGGGGGGGGGGGGTTGTAATTATATAAGGAAATGTGTGGGTGGATGAATTATCCCAAGTGAACATCTCAAGTCAAGACAAGCAAATTATATTAGGATGATTTGCTTAGTTCTACTCTAATTAACAACCAGCTAGCTATTCTTGAGAATATTAAATGGAATATGTGCTGGCTTTATTATAATACGTAACCTAAATCTATAATGTAACGACAGGAGGGGAGGGGGGGGGACGTAAAAGCCGACAGTCAATAACAGATTCTGTGTTGTTGCTTTTCTGATCAAATTTATTGTCCTGTCTTTTAGATAGAATAATAACATTTAATATGAATTGCTCTGCTGTCTCTCTGTGCTTTTGACAAATTTTAGGCCTAATTCAATGACAATAAATGGGATTATACGATAAATCTCTCTTTTTGAAGAAACAATCATTCATATCGGTGGTATTCGTAAATTTTATCGAATCATTCATATGAGAATTGTATGAAACTAGGAGATTGCTTTGTCCATCATTTTTTTAAATTTCCTGTTAATAGTAAGGGGAAGGTATTTATTATTATCATGAAAAATTTAAGGCCCGAATTTTTGAAAATATCTCTACGTTGAAGTCAAATGGGAAAATATCTGAATGTGCGTGTGGCTTTTTTTTTTATTTATTAGCCTATTTCTAGAATCACTTATCGGGGAATGAACAAACTTTACAAATTAATTGTTCTCTAAGAGCCTAAAATTTGGAGTGGATCAGTCCATAGGGGACGGTAAAAAAAATGCCCCTCCATGAAGCACGATTTTCTCAGCATCCCTTGGACCCTATCCTTTGAAACTTAGTGATAACAATTATGACGTTTGGCGCCAGTTCTGGACCAAATTCCATAACTATCCATTGAATGGAAGTGGATTTATTCTTAAAAAGTTTGTCATTTTAAAAAGATAACAGATGAGAAGGCAGCCGTTGAATGCTCGATAAAAACTCGAAATTGCGACGTTTCGAACGAGTTTAGCAACAATTATATAAGATAATAAAAAACAGAGAGACACTCTCATATCCCGAGGGTGTTTTGTATGTTTAGCCTTGTTTAAGAAGTTTTGCAACTTATACGCATTGTTGTTTGATTTCCCATCTTGGTCGAGTCGTGGTGTACCGAAAGGAAGCGTTGACCCGGTTGAGAACACTCGTTGTCAATTGTGGATTGTAGATTGCCCCAATTGTTGATAACATAGATAAATGGGCGTTACAGCCGGCTTTGCAAATGATTAGGAGAGATGGAAGATGCTTTAAACGAAAGTGTAGGTGAATATGAAGCGGGCACTTGGCTGTTTGCTAGATGGCACGGGACGGTACTATTAAAATATTTATTGAACATATATTAAAAACATTCCTGAAGAATTCTCAATATTATTATTACGTCGTACTTGAGAGATAAGCTTCTGTTTGATTGTGTATAATTCGTGGCCCCTGGACTAGGATTTTCCCTGCGGATCTGCTTTATACCAGGACTCACGGTTCAACCAAGTTTACAATGTTAGTGCCCAAACAAATATTATTATATATTTCAAATTTAGAGCCATTAAAAAAAAAAAAAAAAAAAAAACGGGATTGCCTGTAACCAATTTTATGGACGTCCCTTGGTAGGAAGTTTACCATCTCAACTTTTGTCTCTTTGAAGGACGATGCATTATATATTCTCTGGCCACTTCCTTTTTGATGCTTCGTATGGTTGTATCTTTTTGTAGCTCTTTGCTTTTGTTATCATGATATTATGACTAATTTTGTATAATATTTATATATTTTATATATATATTTGTCTATTTCATACTTGATTAAAGGATATCCGATATCTCCCGTAGAAATGCCCAACATTTAATATCAAATCATGTTCGTCTCCACATTGCATCCATAATTTAAGGTATTTTTTTTTCTTATTTTGCAAATTAATCTAATTTAATTTTTACATTCCCTTTCCTATGAAGTGTTGTGATTGCCAAAAAAAAAAAAAAAAAAATCGAAATCGAAATTTCAAAGGAAATACACGTTTTGAGCCTTAAAAAAAAAAACATTTAGATCTCACAAAATATTTCATAAAAACGAAAAAAAGGTACGAAATTTTATATTTAAGCTTCGAAGTTTTTCAATAATATCAGTTATTGATGTACTTTTTTTTCGATTTTTTCAAAATCCACTCTAACAATTTTGATTGATTTACATAAAACAATTATGATGATCTTTACCTTTATCCGCCTCAAAATTGTTTAGGGGCTCAATTTATTTTGTGATTTTCTCTTAATAATATTGCTGTACATTGATCGGTAACTTCATGCAAAAAATTTGGTGAGACATACATCGATTTTCTCTTTTTTTTTTTTTTTTTTACTAAACCTAGATCCATATTAACATTTAATTTACTCTACTTATCAAAAAAAATCCAAACTCTTTGGTTTTAATTAAATCATTCATTCCTTCGTTATTAAACTCCTGGAAGCAAAGAGTACAGAGAAAATGCATTCCACCCATTCTTAATTATTTTATATTATTTGCAAAGGTTTTGTTATCCATTATCTCCTTTAATCAAGTTAAAAATACACCTGCCAAATATTTGGATGGGGCATTGGGTATCGGACTGTCTAATTATAGAGAAGGCAAGATCGATTACACACATATGTACAAACTATAGAAAAAAATCTGGAGTGTCTAACCGCATACCGTAAAACTTTCCCACTATTTTAAAGCTTTTCTAATTGATTTTGTTTATTTATTTATTTATTTTAATCTAAGGTCAGCTGAGTGTTAAAGGATTTTGGAAGTTTAGTTCCAGGTGGATGGAAGTCAGGGGTATTTATGTTTCTAAACTTTCTCTTGATTCAACAATTCTTTTTCCTCAGTTCTTTGCCCTCAATAAATTTCGTCCTTTCGCACGGAGACTGCCTTGGAAAGCAGTGTGCTACCCCCACTTTTCTATGACACGCAAGATTCATTTGAAGTCTGCTAAAAACGATTGGAAATCTAATTACAATAACTACAATCCATTCATTTTTGCGATAGTCAACTGACACAATATATAATATTTCGCTTAAAATTAACTTCTCGTTTGCTCAACATGAATTAATCCTAAAGGAGACGTTTCAGACAAAATTTACTTATCCGATCACTATGATATTATAATTATAGTCCAAAGGATGCAATGTATACATATATATTTATATTTTATATAACAGTGTCAAATTTCACTAGGCTCCCAACTTGGCATATATATATATGTATATATGTATTGTTGTATATTGTAATATCATAAGACAACTTTGTGCCTGATTATACTGATGATAGAATGGACGAATAAATTTTGTCTCCATTCAGCTTTGGCATCCAAGGGTTTTCCTTCATTTGCTGCAATCTGCCTTCTTCTGTACAAAAAACCTTCACCTGTACAAAAAACAATATACAAGTATTCATGCATTGTTGTCATCCTTACACACTGATGATGTCGAATAATTGTCCTTCGCTTTGACTTTGTTTCATTGCTACAAACTGCCTTGTACTTCCCTTATTTATTTTTTATTCATGTGACGAGTTCATTCCTGTAGCTGTAGCTGTAATAGTTGCACGCTTAGATCTTCCGTTCTGTAATGCTCCTGGTCTGTTTGGCACGATCGAATCATCATTGGTAATCATCATGGTGTAAGAGGAGGTGAGGGAGTCCGGAAAAATAAAAAATAAGCCTTCCGTAAACTGGTAATACATTGCTTTCCCGTTTATTTATTTGATTCGTTTGGTAAATAAATCGAGAAGGAATTATGTATCAATCGGTCAAAGTCGCCATTTAGTGCCTCGCGAGACACGGGATACTTTTGTTGACATTATCTCCAATGGAGAGGAAATAAGGAGAGAGGGACTTTAATACAGAAAAAAAAAAAATAAATAATCAATCACTCACTCCACAATTCACGTATCGTAAACTGTTTAAGCCAACTTTTTTCCTCTTCTTCTTCTGTTTACTGATTGCATTATAATGGACATATTGTGTGTTACTATTTATTTACTTTTTGAGGGATCAACTTAATAAATAAATACTTTTTTATTTGTTAATTCTCTCGTGAGTGAGCAGTGCAATAAAAGAAGGTGGCGTGGACGTCATCTGAGATATTGGCTTTCCACCCCATCTAACGGTGGCTCTTCTATATGATAAAATTCACAATTAAATAGAGAATAATTCTGCCAATTTTCATGAATGCATCTTTTCTGATTTTCTAGTTATTGATTAATTGTGATTTATTGTAAATTAATGTTAAAAAATTTTGTTCTTTTCAGCTAATTTATATTGAATTGATATTAATAATTTATAAATTGCTAGCAAGTGAATTTCATCTCCTTTCAAATGGTCTATATCAAAGATTTTTCCATTTCGTTTCATTTAAGGGCCCAAATGACGAGCAATTTTTCGTGACATTCAAAATCACAAAATTTTAAGACCTTGCCAGTTCCTTCAAATTCAATTGATAAAAATAATTCTTATGTAATATTTTCATCTTCCTTCTAATGATATAGCAATTATTATCCTGTCTTTTTTCTTTAACGAAATATAATGGCATCCATTCATCCCTGTTCGGAGAAAGGCGTCAATTTTCTTCATTTTTTGCAACGTTTCCAATTTGCTTAAATTTTATCATATATTTATAATTTAAATAATGTTAGAAAGTGCATTTCTTCTTAACTCAAATGTCATATGTGTCATCATTCCATTATCTTTAATATCAGAGCTATAGTGCTCCAATTGTCAGCATTTTTTCGTTATATCCAAATCTCAATTTTATACCACAGGTTCAGGGGACGGCAATAGAATCAAGGTGTAAGTTCTTTTCCTTTGTAAGTCAAGATTACTTCATTTATATAAATAATGATTTTTTTTTTGACTCTATGACCCTCCGTGTAACGTCGTCTTCAACATTGCGATGACGGATAGGATAGAGATGTTGCCCTTCAAATAGTCAAGATTTCGGAATGCATTTCTCTTTTATATTATAATAATAATAAAATAAAACAAGTCAATCGGACTTAGCCGAGGGGTGAACTCTACCGACCATTTGCTAACAAATAGCTAAGCGGGATTTAGGAGAGACCCTTAATTAAGTCAAAAGATATTTTATTTAATTAATAAGAATAAATTTTAATTCTATTTAAATCTAATATTCATTATTTGATTTAAATTAAACTTTAAATGCCTTTTTTTTTATTTCTGTGATTTAAATAGGGTTCTGTGGAGTAATCGGTAGGGTGTCGCCGTTCTGCACAGGAGATCGGTGTTCGCATCCCGGGCAGGAGGGATTTTTTTCATTAAATAAAAATATTTAATTTAAACAAATCCTCAAGTATGGAGTGGATTGGAACATTGGATCCCTCCACATGCAACTCTACGAGAAGAGGGAGTTTCTGAGACACCCCGTAAAGGACGTAAAGAATGATTCCCTTTCAATGATGCACTCGCAAGGAGTAGGCTACACGCCGGTGAGAGAGTCCCTCCTCAAACTAGGACATCCTCCCTAGCATAGAACAGGTTGGAAAGAAGGGACTTAGAATTAAGAGTAGTTAGCTAGCTAGAAATATAGGAGGAGGAGTTAGAGTTAGGAAATAAAGTAACTTCATGGGGTGCCGATAGATGGCTATGGCCAGAGGTCGGCTGAGTTTGTGTCTCCGTGCACGAAAGCAGATAAATAAACGGGGAACTCGGTAGGTGGGCTTATACGGTCCAAATGAATTTAATTAATTTCTTTGATTTTGCAGTAAATAGCAATACAAAGTTGAAACAAATTTCAATACAAGTGTTGAATATCAGTGAAATTTAGTTTGAGAACATATATAAAAGGCGATACGCAGTTGCTCATCAGGGATAAACGTGTAGAGGAGCCTTTAAATTGAAGGTCCCAACACTACTCAAAGGTGGAAAATAATTAATACATTTTAAAGTTTTTCTGATATATTATATGTACAGCCAATTTAATAAAAATGTTAGAGAAAATCAGAACGTACAAGAGTAAAGTTGACCTCTTAGAATTTTGGGGGTGATAAAAGTTAATATATTTCAAAGACCATCTAGAAAATAATTGATATATGAATTTTAATCAAAATTATTAGAGCGAATTTTGAGAAAATCGAAAAAAAATTCATCAGTAAAGTACTACTAGTACTCTTTGGCCGATTTTATTAAAAATCTTAGATCTGCACGCGAAGAAATATAAATATAAAATTCCTGCTTTTTTATTTTTAAGAAAACTTCTTTTAAGACAGACTATTTTGCAGGACCACAAAACGTTTATTTCCGTTGAAATTTCAAATTTTCTTTCAATCGCAAGATACTCACTATATCTAGTATTATTAAGCAAGCTAATCTTGTATCTAATATGTATGTTTTATTTATATAATTTGGATACAAATTGGTATAAATAAATATGTCTGGATAATTTTTATAGTAATGAGTATTTTAATATATTCATGATTCGTTTAAAATGTATGTATATGGGCCAAGATGCCGAAGAGACTAAAAAAAAATCTAGGCAAATTTTTTCTCAAAAACGACTCAAGCCATTTTAATGAAATTTGGTGTATTTACCAAGTCGAGTGCGAGGAATCGTTTGCATTAGGACTCATCTTTGGAAAAATATATTTAGGGTGTTTCTGTTTGTTGGAGCCTTTTTTTACAAATGACCCTTTCTTTAGGACTTATGTTTAATTGCAAAAGTTTTAGCTTTGAAAGGTCTCTATTATTGATTCTTCTCGAACATTAAAAAAAAAAGAGTGACCCTCGGATTCCAGGTATATTACATTATATAGACAAAAGAAAGTAAAAAATATATGCTATCTAAAAAAAAAAAATTGCGCCCCCCTAGCGGGGACTTAATGAACCAAAAATCATTTAGTTCTATTTTTTGTGAGCAAAATTTCAGCACCATTTTTTGAGTTATAATAGATTAAAGAAATTACTAGAGGCCTATACTATTCCAAAAAGTCATTAAATTGACTTCAATTTTGATTTTTTTTTTTTTACATTAATTATACCTTCCCCCTCCCCCGTGACAAAGAGGTTAAAGATACTGACAATGTAGCCCTGTCTCTTGGTGCAGAGTTAGAGGTCTGGTTTTACGTACCAAAGGTCAGTGGTTCGCTTCCCGTCCTGAGCGACAAAATTTTATTTATATTATATTGGCTACCAATTAAAATAAATAAATAAGGACGGAGTCTAAATGGCCTCAGATGCCGAAAAGGACTTAAAAAAAAAAAAAAAAATATACTGACAATCTCAATATTGATAACCTTAAAATCCAAGAGATGTAGGTTCGGTGAAAATTGATGCAAATTTATTTAAATCATTTGGATACCAATTGCTATAAATAAATATACCTGGATAATAATCTCGTAAATAATATATACATCGATAAATGTCTAAATTGCCTCAAATGCCGAAAAGACAAAAAAACCAAAAATATTATAAAAAATCTTTCTCTCTGTCCTCAATGATTTTTTTTTTTTATGTATTCTCCCTTTGGCTTTATTTAGCCAGAGGATAAAATTACTTTTTTTTTTTTTTTTTTTTTTTTATTTTTTTACAAAATAAATATATAATATACAAAAATAAATTTTACAATGATTATATTTCAATTTTAAAAATGAATTATTCTAGACAGGAATTGTCATCGTCATTCGTTGTTGTTGTTGTTGTTGCGCTTAGAGGTTGTTTGTGTGGTTTCCCATTTCTCTACTAGATTATTCCTTCTCTCTTCTATTGTACTATAAAATTTTTAACACCCTCTCCCCTCCCCTCCCTCCCATCCTCTTCATAATTTTCGTTTTGTTAATCATACTTACTCCTTTATTACCATGTACATATAAAGTGTAATCATGCGTAAATAACTTGACAAAATTATATTACCTTTTATAAGAACGGTATATTAAACTTTAAACTAAAAATTAAAAGAGAATTCGCCTATAAAATGAGAGATATATGGATTCGCCAAAAAACACAACGAAAAAAAAAATGGCGTTTTTTGTTCTCTTATAATCAGAACTGATGGCCGAACTTCCTGGAAATCATTTAGAAAATGGTGGTGTCAGGTGAAAGGGGCACCGTTTCTCGTTTCGGAGCGAATTTAAATCCTTCGGTCTTCGTCGGCTCTTTTAATTTCAGAGGGTGTTTGAAGGGGGGGGGGGGGGAAGGCTGGCATAAAGGGAGCCTTACTTGGCTCGGGTCATTCGGGGTTGCCATTCAATAAATTCAAGTTCTTTTTGGAGTGGTCATTGAAGAGTTAACGAGAAGGAGTCTAAGAGTTCATAAATTCGTTTGATGAATGACCACCTCACTAATGAATTTTTCTATTAATTGCTCAAGAGCTCCATGCATGTCCAGCTGGAGAGTCTGGAGGAGAGCTCTGGGGCAATTAATTGGTGAGTTGGTCATTTGGGTGCCTCGAAAACATGAACGAATACCTGGTATGTCTAGATGAATAAAATTCTCTTAAATGGCAGTTTAGTTAGGACCTCAATTTGCTAGCTGACGTCATTCTTTTAATATTTTGTCAGGGGAAGCAGGACACCAGGGAAGTTGCAAACTTGAATTTGCACAAGGGCCACTGAATTGCTCTCATTAGTTGCAAGAGTCGATTAACGAATTAACGTAAAAATTGTGATATTTGGTCAAATTGCAAAATTTTCTTTTCATTTATTATCATGGATTCATTTTAAAAATTTTTACACAATTTTGAGAATACAATAACGAACTTTTCCACTTCGTTGAATATAAATAAATGCTCCATTAAAATTTTGTTTTTATTTTAATTTATGAAAAATAGACACATTTTGTTCTTTCCCTTTTATGCCTTTGGAAAGAGGTCCATTTATCAAACTATTTTTTTTTTATTTCAATGTGTAAAGTCAATGACAGGCCATTTTGATTAATTGTAAATGAGGGGAAAATTCGCATTGATGGATGGCTAACTACTCGATTTTCTCTGGACCACCATCCCGATAATTTCTTTTTTCTCCTGAAGTCAAATTAAATGGCCCCACTTCATACTTGTTCCATTTGAATTTTATTGGTTGGCCGGCAAAGTTAAAAATGAGTATCTGGCGGTAAAATTTTCAGTATAACCCTCCCTTTTACTTTTTTTCGTATATCGACCATAAGAATAATTTGTTATTAACTAACCTCTTCTTATCAATTTGAATTTTATTTTAAGCCTACTCTGTTTAAATTTTCATTTGATAATCAATCATCTAGAATTATTTAAACGATTCCTTTTATTCCTTTCTTTTATTTAATAAATTTTCGATTATCTTTACGTTCACTAATCCGAAGAGACGGTCGGTCATTCGAAGATAAACACAGAAAGAGGGGGTGGAGAGGTGAATCCAAGGAGGACTTTTAGCAAAAAAGAGTTTTCTCTCTCTCTCTCTCTCTCTTTGCTACAAATGGGATCAAGAAAAATAATTAAGTTTAAATAAAACTATTTTTTTGAGTATAAACTTAAATTAAGATAAGTAGTAAAATATAAAAAGCGATGGGCATTTTGATGCGAGTAAAAATATGATTTATGTTTAATTCTTAAATTAATCATTAATGTTTCTTACATCACTTTAATAATTCAATATTTCAACAAATGTGACGTCAGTCATAATGTGATTTTCATAGTGGGTCTGCGTACGAATAATACAAATTTATTAATTAATTAATCATTTATTTCAATGAATATATATATATATATATATATATTTAAATCTTTATCGCTCAGGATGGGAAGCGAACATCTGACCCTTAGATTATTAAGCAAGATATCTTCCTCTGCTCTAAGGGACAGGGACCAATAAATAAGCTAGATTGTAGACTATATTAAATAGATATTTTCAATGAATATATATATACAATGAATTGAAATTAATTATTCTTTGAAGAAATTAAATTTTTTTAAAGCCTTTTTTGCTTTTGGCTTTTTGCCCAATTATAAAATACTCTGAAATGGGTCATTTAATTTCAGGAATTTTTAAAAGAGAATTTTATACACGTAAATATATAAAAATAGAAATGAGAGTAGGTACTATGAAGGATAAGAGAAGAGATAGAGAGAGAGAGTGACTGTCGGTCCGTCCGTCCGTTCGTCGGTGGTGACTCTCTCTCTCTCTCTGGGCCGGGGGTCCGGGGGTTGGTTGTTCGCCCTCGGATCAATACGGCCCCTGCGGCTCCCGGGCCGCCGCCACCTGGGCTGCCCCCCTTCCCCCACATCGACTGGCCCCTGGACCCTCCCCCCACTCATCCCACGCTGCCTGGAGCCTTCCCGCCAAAAAAATACACCCTCAACCCTTTCTCTTTTGACTTGTTAGTTTTATTATTATCCACAAAAAAAAAAAAAATAAAATAAAATAAAAAAATAAAAACCCTCATTTTGGGTTTATATATTATATAAAGCATTAAAACCCTAAAAAAATAAAAGGAACAACATTTATTATACTATCTGTTACAAAATAGTTTAAATTAAAAACCCACCTTTTGGTTTTTCAGAATTTAAACGTTAGAAGTTTCGTCTAATATTTATTAGCTGCCCCGGTGGCGGCTTTGTGCTCCTTAGTAGCTAAGTCTATCTAAGAATTATAAGATGTATATTTATTGTTTCTTTCGGAAAGAGATGGGATAGTATTACCTTCATGAAAAATTTAATCACTCACCTTGTTAATTTCAAACGACCTAAAAAAAAAATATGCAAAAAAAAGACAACAAAGTTGCTAAACTTTTCCATCTTATTAAACAGATGTAACCACTTTGGGGTAGTGGCTCCCAACCTTTTCGTAATTCCCCCCCCCCCCCCTCCAATTCTTCTTTCTAAATCTATTTATCAATAAAAACATAATAATATTATAATTAGTATTTGAAACTAAGGAGGGGGGGGGGAAGGGAGGATAAATCCGTCATTGTCCTCTTTTTGACGAAATTATAATTAAATTAAATTATAATTTTAATAATGTGATTATCTAATTATAAATAATTTTGGTTTTTTTTTTTTTGAGAGAACAGTTAACAGTTTTTAATAAAAGGCACAAATCATTCCCCGGTTGGTTACTCTTGGTGCATCGTGCACTGTTGGCATGCACCATTTCCTCTCACTCACTTTCGGGTTCTTAATGGCCAATTCATTGACTTTTTTTATTTATTTATTTATTTCGCCTGTTTAGTCAGCCATTGGGGTTTCCCGGTGCTTGTTTCGGGAGTGGGAGGCCAGCCAGCCCTTCACCTCTCTACTTCTTCCCATTCATTTCTCTCTCTCCCTCGAATTACAATTTTTTTTTTTTGAGGGAAAAGCCTTAAATGAAAGGCTTAAAAAACCCTCAATCCTAACAAAAAAAAAATCATTCCCCGGTTGGTTACCCCTGGTGTATCGTGCACTAATGACACACACCATTCCCTGCCGCTTTCGGGTTCTCTAATCCATTCCCGGTCACCCTCCCCAGTCCCCCATGATTTTCCCCTTCAATGAATGAAAATGATG
>JAAAKE020168157.1:0-11611 GCA_010014785.2 Anisolabis maritima
GTGAATGATTTGCCTTCTGTAGTGCAATCATCAATTAGGCTTTTCGCGGATGATTGTGTCTTATATAGAATAGTGGAGAGTGATAGTGATAGAGTTATTTTACAGAATGATTTGGATCAAATTGTAGAGTGGTATAGTTCTAATTCGATGGAACTCAACCATTCTAAATAAATTTAGTTAGGTTTAGTTGAAGAAGTCTGGTTTGTTCTGAAAATTATTCAGTTAATGGAAATATTATCAATGAATCTAAATTTTATAAATATTTGGGAATATATATATTCAAGCAAATTTAAAAGGGGATATAAATTATATAGTCAATAAGGCTTATTAAAAAAGCACATCAGTAAATTACTAGAACAGTTTTGGCCAATTTTGTTGAAAATCTTGCTGTGTCGTGCCATGTGTTACCTAAGTTAAATATCAAATTTGAGCATAGTTTTTTCGTTTTTGAAATATTTTGTTCACAAAAACATAGAGAGACAGACCATTTTGTGGACCCCATTTTTTTTTAACTTAAAGACCCAAAATATGTATTTCCATTGAAATTTCGACATTGAATTTTTTCGGGATATGTAATACTTTCCTTAGCTCCATAAATTTCTTATATAAATAAGAGAAAGTATAAAGTAGCTAGTGCATTTTAATATAGGAGTAACTGAACTCGTATTTTTTCAAAAAGTACATCAGGTCTCAGGATATTTTGAGGTGGATAACATCTTAAACATCTACTTAGAGATTGATATATCAACTTTAATCAAAATGGTAAAAGCGGAATTTTAGAAAATTCCGACCAAACTTGAAAGTATTAGTAGCAGTTGATCGATTTTATTCTCAATCTTAATCTGGGATCCGATGTGGGTATCTGGCTTAAACATCAAAGCTGGAGCTTAGAAGGTTTTCAGTTGTAGAAATATTTTGTTTGCGAGACCCATTTTTTAGACTGCGAGGAACCCAAAACATGTATTTCCGTTGAAACCCTTCAACACGATTTTTTTGCAATCACAATGCGTTCCTTACTAATAACTATATATTTCATATCTCCGAACCTTTGTAAACTTTCGAAACTTTTTAACCACTCAGTTAAACGACCCTTTTGTGACTAAAATGAGAAATGATAGGTAGATAGAAAATAGATAATTTTTATGTAATTTTTTAATATTATTATTTGATTGGGACTATGTTTGTGATTTGTTTATATATATATATATCAGGGTATGACCTTTAGCTATGACCCAAATGGAAAAATGGAAGAAAAAAATACAGGGGTGACTAAATTTATTGCATCACCTCTTGTTATTATAGGTAATACTGTAAACCTGTCAAAATTTCGCATCAAACTGAGGCGATTTTATTCTGTATTGCAAAGATTACGTCAGATATAATTGCTGCATTATTTCTCAAAATTTTATTGGACAAGAGTGTTAATTATCCCCAAATCATAATAAAAGAGTAAAAAATGTGGGTGATGCAATAAATTTGGCCACCACTGTGTATGTAAATATAAATATAAATATATATATATAAATATATATATATATGTATTTTTTGACTCATACTTGATACTTACCATTGTCAGATGACTCTGAGTCGTAATATTTTATGTGTAACCTTTTCCCTATTATTTTTTTGATAGTAGCCAATTTAACTTGTGATATTCGGTTTTTATCAACAACTTCCAGATTTAGACCAACCCGAAATCGAGATTCTAGGTTATCTTTCATTTTGTTGACAATATTAAATGGTAATGTTCTGGCGCCGGTAAGACGCCTTACCAAAAAGGCCTTCCAATCCTTACACTTATCTTGCACGGCTAAAAAAAAATGAATATTTGTAAGACTCTTTTGCAAGAAATGAGATATAAGGTAATAATAATAAAATAGGAAATTAAAATTACTCCTGTGAATGGTAATGGTGGCACAAGCTGCTAAACCCCACCCTCCCAAATAGTATTGAATAAAATATTATTAATTAAAATTTTAATTATTTTCATAGATTTAATAGTTAATGTGCTTTAAAAAAAAATTAAACACAAGAACTATTTTTTTCTTTTTTTCTCTATATATAGTCTATATGCTGTATGAATAGGCTTTCTAAATTATGATCTCTCCCCATAATTTTTGAATTGTTGCGCTAGTGATTCATGAGGGGAAAGTATTAAGATCATGAAAATTTTAACCCCTAAATTTTTGAAAATATCTTTAGGACCTCAAAAATGAAAAAAAAATCTTAATGTGCGTATGTCTGTCTATTTGTGTATATGTATGTAGCTTATATTTTGGTTTATATCTCTGGAACCACTCATCGGAAAAGGATAAAATTTAATAACTTTATAACCCTAGGAGTGTCTAAGATATTAAAATTTGAAGGGAATAGGTCGGCTGAGAGGAATAAAAAAGATTCCCCATATATTTATTGCACACCACGACTCCGCCACCGATCCGCTGGGCCAAATCTTTTGCATCTCTAAGACGTTTGTCTTCAACCCTGGGCCAATTTTCATAACAATCCGTTAAGTGGGAGAGGAATTATTCTAAAAAAAAAAAACGAAAAAAAAATTGGGTATAAGATAATAAAAGTACGTCATCATAGAGAGAAACTTTTTCAAATTTTATTTAATCTCTTTCTTTTTTTTTTAATTTAATGAATGAAAAGATATCTATTTACCCAAACAACACAATCTTGTTCACAGAGAGGCAGACAATTTTGCGAGAGCCATTTTTTTAGGCTCAGGAGACTTCAAAATGTGTATTTCCGCTGAAATATCTACTATTTTTTTGCAATCGCAAAAGATATTGTTGCGATATTGATGATGGCGGGATAATAATAATTACAGTGTACCCTACTTAATGAGTTTGCGGGTTTTTTTTTTGGGCTATGGAAACATAAGGTTCAATGGACCTATAATGACCAGTAATCACATGCAACCTGGAAGAACAGGAAAAGGGGGGAATGGTGATTTTAAGGTGAGGTTGGATTTAAAAGTTTGGAGATTTATGGTTTTCGGAAAGAAAGTAGTAGGGAGTTTATTCCAATCACGAGAGATCATGGGGATAAAAGAAAACTAGTTTGATTGATTAGTTCTACTAGTCGCGACTTTAACGACATGGTATGTTGGGACAATGATTCTCTTGTATTGCGGGCAAATGTCGTTTTGGGAGGAATGATGGATTTTAATTCAACAGAACATCGTGTAAAAAAGTGTCAAGGCGGAGACACTTCTTCTGTGATTGAGTGGCTGCAAGGAGGCAGTTAGAGAATCGTCTCCGATCAGTCTCAGTGCACGCCTTTGAATCGCATCAAGGGAAGAGAAAGTCTGCTTAGAAGCCCTCTCCATAGGTTATTGTTATCACCCGCTTAATATGATTACTTTTACCTGGTTCAATTATATTAGAATGTAAATGTATTGTGATCATTTAAAAAAAAATATTTGTATTTTACCACCTTCTTTAGGGACTTACCCGCAAATTTCACTTTCTCTGTGAAGAATATCATTATTGTTTTATCTATAAATTTTGTTATGTGGTCATTCACATCATCTGAATAATTCATTTATTCATTATTCAATTACTTGCTTGATGGACCATATTTTTTTAAAGAGCGGTATATAATTTGCCGGGAAGTGTCTTAGATTTTTGCTAAACTGCAATTCATTGCATTTGCAAAATTCATAGAATCAACATTTGACAGTTCATAAGTGTTAAGTAAAATCATGTTATCATGTTCATAAAACCTAAGGATTTTTCAAACGAATAATTAGTTAATGCAGTGTTCCCAAACTCTGGTCCGCGGCTCAGTACCAGTCCGCAAAAAAAAAATGCTGGTCCTCAGAAAAAATTTAAAAAAAAATTTTTTTCGACATAATTTTACGAAAATTCGCTCATCGTACACGAACGTTAGCTAGTCACTAGTGGTTAAGTGAGAACAAGTACTCCTCACTTTACGACCGAGTTCCGTTCAGACGACTACGTCGTTAAGCGAGGAGGTTGCGCTGGGAAATATAGGCAACATTTATTATCACTTTAAATCCTGTCGATGATTTCACCGCCTTTTTCACTTTAACTTTATCCTTTAAAATCGTTGAAATTGTCGAATGTGCCAATTTCAAGTCAGATGCTATTTCTTTAATCGTTTTATCAGCTTCGTAGTCTTGTATGATTTTTATTTTCATTTCGAGGTCGATAGCTTTCCTTTGTTTCTTAATAATTTCTTCAGATGATGCCATTCTTTTTCTTTTCGTCGACATCTATACTATTTTGGGGTTACAAATATGTAAAAAATAACGAGGTTACACAGTGACTTCTTGTTGAAATGAAACTGAAAAAGTGCATAGCAAGCCTAACACTCAATGCGCATGTCACCATTCGCCACTGTCCGACACTCAACATGAGAAAGAGGATTCCACGAATTACAGGTCAAAACTCCATTGTTTGTAAGTGAGAGTGGTCGTTAAGCAGATAGGACGTAAAGTGAGGAGTACCTGTACTACCTTTAATAGACAGATGGATCAATCGCCTGCATGTTCGATGTCATACCGTATCATATATTGAAAGATCGCGCTCAAATGTCATTGTCATTACGTTGGTATTTTCTCTTGATATTGATTTAGAATTTGTTTGAACTTACTATTTTGTTTGTCAGTCACAAATAATTACTATATATTGATATTGGTGAGTAGTAAAAACCTTTTTCATTCATCATTATTAAAATAATTTTTTTTTCGTAATTTTATAAAAGATTTTCAATATGGATAAATGGTAAAATCAAGAAATCCAGCAATTTACGTGATGATCAAACAAGTACAAGGAAAGGTACTAAACAAGCATTGAAGACATTTTAAGTTCGGTTTCATTGCCATAATAATTTGCCGCTGCGTGTTATTTGCCATATCAAACTATCAAATGTATGCATGAAACTATTTTAAACCGTTATGAAACATTAAGAGGGTCCCAATGTATATTAATTCCATTAAAAACTCAATTCAAAGTAGGAGCCTTTTTTCTTAATATTTTTATATAAAAGGTTTAGGATTTGGTTTCAATAAAACTTAGGAATGAGTGAGAAATGCAGGCAGTCAAAGTTGAAATAAAATAAGAACTTATATTTTGATATAAATTTTTATTTATTTATGAAAAATTGTCGACAAGGGCTGTGACTTCCAGCAACAAGGCTTTAGGATAAGATATATAATCATGGTTAAACATTTATAATTAATATATAAAATTAAAGTTGGCTTACAATTTGTATGTATGAATTATAGTATGTATAATATGTGCTTCAACAGGTTTATTAGAATACTAGCTTTTTTTCTTCACCTGCACTATCACTGGTTGACAATGCTGGGAGGTGAACCATGATGATGTGATAATCCCCCCACGTCTCTAAACTTGGAAGTCAATGAAAGTAGTTCTAAATATAAATTAACGAAATAGTATTCATGCAGTTTAAGTACCCATTCTCACTTATAAATACTAATTATAAAAAAATTGTATAGAGCTGAAATTTTATTGCCTTTGTGAGTCGTTTTAACATTATATGAGATAAAATTTTATATAGAGTAATTTTTCGGGGGTTGGAACAATTTAGGAGATCGGGAGATGAAAAATTAAAAACTTCAGAAAATCACATATATAAATAAAGGATATAAGTATTTATTTAGCAATAAATTACCAAGAAAGAAAAAAGCCAATAACCTCCTTTAACAGTAAAATAAACTTATAAAAATATAACATTGAGAAAAGATAAAATCATTACTTACTACATCGTTGAGTCATAAAGAAAAATATATCAAAAAAATTATATTACTACCTTTAATTTTCATAGACAAAAAGAAAAGATCATTTGTTTTTTCATAAGAATGAAATTGTATGCCAACTGTTTCTATAACTTCATATATTAATCATAAATGTCCTACCAATATTATATATTTTTTCCCTAAGTAAGGATGAAGGGAGGTAGACATAAGAAAATAAAGACATCAAAATATAAATTGTTTTTTCAATTTTGGAGTCCTGCATCTCTCTGAAAGATTATTATCTATTCTGCTAGCTTACTTCCTTTCATCGAGAAAACTTTGGATTCATCCCACCTCTAATAAATATGGGATGCCTAAATTGCTGGGATGTAGACACCCTCCTTTCTAAATTCATCCCTGCTTTGATCTAATCTATCCAATCCTCAACCACTGCCCCACCACATCGAGATCTTTCTTAATATTATCTACCCATCTCGTCCTAGGTCTCCCTCTTGGTCTTTTTCCTACTGGTTTCAAAATGGTGTTCGTTCTTCTCCCATCCGAGCTACATGTCCGCCACACCATAATATTTGCGATTTAATTATTCTAATGATATCTGGTCCCTTGTACGAATCATACATGCACTATTATATGTAACTCACGCCATTTTCCTGATTCTTCATCTAGTTTGGGCTCATATATTTTCCAAGTACTCTATCCTCAAAGATCTTAAATCTATTTTCGTTTCCTGTTGTTAGCGACTGATTTTCGCAGTCATATAAGACCACAAGCAAATTGGTTTGTTTTTATAAGACCACAAGCAAATTGGTTTGTTTTTAGAGTCTAATCTTTTTCTTTCGAAGACTACAACTTGGACATCGCATAATAACAGTCGTTTCTTACCTTCCTGCTTAGTTTTACCCTGATTTTATTATCTTCAGTTCTAACAACTTAAATGAGTTTACCCTATTGAAAAGCATGTTTTCTACTTGTAATTTATCTAGTTAATCCTACTCGATTCCTTTCAGTGACCGTGTTTGTGTACAACTCCTGAACTGAATAGATTTATCCCAGTTTCCCAATGAGTTAAAGTTATTGTGGAGCCATATTTATAATAATTTAAATAATAATAATAAATAATAGTAAATAAAATAAATTTAAAAAGGAAAAAATTTGAATTTAGCGTCTTGTCGAGTTCCCGAGTGACGTAATTTCAATTCCAATGTCAGCTCGAAATGCTGAACGAACAACCTTTACTCTAGAAAACTTGGTCATCTTCCTGTATTTGTGTGTGTGTGTGAAACCTGCAGATTAGAATGGCTTGTCGAATTGAAACGAAATTGTCTATGTAAGCTTTTATAAGAACTAAAAGCAACATCTTTTATCAAAAATCAACTGAGTCGAAGTAGTACTTCATTTGAAGTTAAAGTTCAAACATGCAAAATCATAATATCTCCTAAAGTATTACATTTATAGAAATATAAAGTATGTATACAAGTTTAATGTGTGTGTGTGTGTGATGTAGATACGATTACCTCCGAATGGTATACAACTTATATACAAGTATAATAATTAATATTTTAGGAGATATCGATTTTTCATGAATGAAGTTCGGCTGGGTTGACTTTTGCCTAGGTGATATTGAAAAGACTTCTGTCATTCTTAACAGCTATATTTTTTCTTGTACTCTTAATTCGTTTGTGAGTGATTAAGGTTATTTTTGGGTATCAATGATAAGCCTCCAAAATTTATATGAAATCAATTTTTAAAATATGTCTGGAAAAGTTTGGTTTTGTATATCTATTCTATTACAACTATTAAAAACAAGAAATTTCAAAATTATAATTACTTTTAGGAGGAATCAATGGCTTTCCTCTTGTAGCAGCCCAACCAACTGGATGTACTGTATAACTTCCTAGGTTTACCCAAAAATCTTTGGATGAATTGTTACCAAAGCCTTCATATCTAAGGAGGGCTTTGTAGCCTGAAAATTTATAAATTAATTAAAATTACGTATAAGATTAAAAAATATTCCTCTCTCTGTTCGTAAAAAAGTCCAATTTCGTTTTTATTCAGATTCATTAATTTTGTCTGTATTTATGAGGGTGTACAAAATATTTTTATTGGTAGTTATTTACTTAAGAAATGTGACAGTAAGTGCAATTGAAGTAATTTTTTGTTAATTTTAAATAACAATTCAATTTTTGATCTAAAACAAGAATGAATTTTGATTTTCCACATCTTGAAAAGAATCTTCTAAATCGGACACTTCTATTCGAACAGAGCGAGTATTAGTTTAAGATTATTATATGGGCCTCTCAATGGCCAAAATGGTTAAGTTTATTTGAATTCAATAAATAATTGACGATTAAACGACGAATAAACGACGATTGATCTAATCGACCGGTCAACTTTATCAACCATTTATTAATATTTATTAACAAATATAGGGATATAGGAGAGCTCCTTAAGACAAAAGATATTTTTGTCTATAATTTAATTAACAATAATACATTTTAATTAATATTTTTAAATCTCCAATTATTATTTGATTAAAATTATATTTTAATTGATTTTGCCTTATATGGCAATGCTCTAAATTCAACATAAAATAATTTTTTTAATGTTGAAACAAAAAATTTAGATACTAGAGTTATACATCATTTTAATCAGGAGAAGATAAAAAAGAGCATAAAAAAAACTCTATGTTATCTAAGAAAAAAATATTACTTAGATCTCCTAATAGTCCGATTTTTGCCAAAAATCATTCACTTCTTGCCAATTAGGTTTATTTTATGTATAAAAATTTCAGCACAATTGAATAATTATTTTTTTAATTATCGGCAACGAAATAAATTACTACTAATACACTCAAACGGACATCATTCCAAAAAGTACTTAAAATGGACTCAGGGGACCTGAAAACACATTTTGGTAATTTTAGTTCAATTTATATTTTTTTTTTTTTCTGCAATTATTTGCAATTACCTACTTGCGGTTGGCTGGCAAAGTTAAAAATTATTTATATTTTACATATCCATTTTAACTTTGCCGAACTAACCGAAGGTTAGATAGGTAAAGTTAATATAATGGCAAAAAAAACTTGAAATAGAACTAATGCTACTAAATGGGTTTTGAGATCCCCCGAGTTTAGTTAACTAAGTTTTGTAATGATGCCTGTGTGTGTGTGACTGTGGTAAATTCTTTCGTCTATGATAACTCAAAAAATAATTATTTAATTGTGTTGAACACATAAAATAGACCAAAATGTCAAGAAGTGAGCGATTTTTGGTAAAAAACTGACCAATAGGGGAGGAGGGGATGAGGGCGAAATATTTTTTCCTTGGATAATATATAGTTATTTTATATATTCTGAATCTAGACCTTCTTCAGAGTAAAATTATTTATAACATATTATTTAAATTATAGAAAAAATATTTTTTTGCTTTATTTGAGTATTAGAAGAGATTTTGACCAGGGAGTAGGAATAAATTATATATATATATATTTATATAATCACATATAAAAGAGACATATAAAATAGGACTAAATAATGCCTATAAATAACATCAGAGGGCTTTCTTTTGACAAATCCCTGACTTTGAAGTTGGTCGCATAGCTGACAGAAACTCTGGGCTATTTTAAATAAAGAAATAAAACTAGCTGCATGGCTTTATCTTTTTACCCTTACTACAAATAAATTATAATTATAATAATATCATATAAATATTATAAAATTGGTGTTAAAGAAAATTATAAAATTAATTTATTTTAATTAGAAAACTAAGTACTAACCATGTATTTTGGCAATAAAGAAAAAGTGGACTAACTACTTGGCTTCTGAATGGCATATATACTCCTATATTCTCACCGTATCCTGTGGATACAGGCGAAACTTAGTGAACTGCTTTTAAGAGAAAATTGAAGGAAAAGAGAAGCCAAAATATATTTGTAACCTCAATAATTATACATATAACAGCTTAAAAAAACTACTACTTGAAAAAGAATCACTGACCTATAGCATAATTTTATGGCCCTCATGTATATTTCGGAGTCGAAATTTGTTTCGCCTAGTCAAAATTTTGTGAACCCATGAACTAGAGCAGGGTTGTCCTAAAGGTCCCCCGCGGGCCGTATGCGGCCCACAGAACATTTTTGTTCGGCTCACGATGTTATATTTATCACATATAAACTTAAAATTCCTATATAAATTACTTTCTAAGTTTAAAATCTAGTATATATGTGGTATCAAAAAAACAAAATTTATTAGTTTCCATCTAACGTCTACCTGTACCTTTGGTTTCGTCTTAATGAATAATTAGAAGACCTACATAAAATCCGAAAATAATAAATTTAATAATAGATAAAAAAAACATTATGAAATTTGATGATTAATTCATGTAGCACCCTTAATTATGAATTAACCATTAAGAGGAAACAAAAGATACTGGGTGTCCAATTACTTTGAAGGGGATAGTATAATCTTACGAAATATCCAAATTCGGCCGTCGGTTAGTCAAAAGTTGGATAGCCCTGATCTAGAGTGTCTATATCCATCACTTTTACCTGAAGAAAACCAAACAATGAACAACGTCGTATTTATATAAACTAGCTGCAGCGCCCGTTCTGGGTGGGCCTCATTTATCCAGGGAGCTTAGCCCTTTAATAGATTATTTACATTTAACAAAATTCTTATTAAATAAAAAAATATTAATCAATAAGGAGACTATATTTATTCTCTAGATAGTTTCACATGGACACACACTTCGGAGCTTTGTTGCGAATATTTTCGCTAGACCTAGGCCAGCGAAGGTGAACCTTTTTGCCAAGTGGGTGAATGTTGTGCTTAATTTTACTTTGAACTGAACCGATCCTCTTGACAGGTGGCACACTGACAACACAATACAGCTCGGGTTTCGTTTGGAAGCTAACGTAAAATACCGAAGTATGGGGTACCGATATGTTTCCGAAACAGAGACGCTGGCATAGTGAGTGTGGATGGTTCAGAAATTTCAATCTAAATATTCCGTTAAAATTTTTTCGAAAATTCTTTTAAGATAACATGTGGGTAATTCATAATAGTTGAGTGGGTCAGTATGTGTCCTGAGGGTCATAGGTTCGCTATCTCTGGTCTAGGCAATATATATTTTTTTAATAAATTTTGTATACCTATTCCATTTTTGTGATATCCTACTTTTCTAAAAATCTTCAATATTTAAAGCTAATGCCGTGCAACAAAAAAAAAACAAAAAATCCATATGTCCGCGAAAGTATTGAGCAAAATCTAAACGAATTGTGATGTTCATAGTGCCATATCACGTCATAAGCGTTTTTTATTCACATTTTAACATTTTTATATTCTTATGATTCAAATTCTACATTATTTTTTGTTTATTTAGTTTCTGGAGTTATCATTCATTATTTCATACAAAAATATATTTATATTTAAATTTCCTATTCCCGCCATTTCAAGAGTGCCCAGTACTTCCAGCAATGGAGCGCTGCTGTGGCTTATTTGCTCAAGAGTAAATCTTAAAATGTGAATAAAAAACGCATATGACGTGATCTGGCAATATGAACATCACAATTCGTCTAGATTTAGACTAATATTTTGCGGCTATATGGATTTTTTCATATGTGAAAACCTTACTCTTTCCTTTGTTGCGAGGTGTAATATATGAAAAATTTCAAAGCTCCAGTTCAACAGTAAATTGCTTAAATATGCGTGACGTAAAGATTTGGGAATGGACCAGTGAAGTACCTAGGGGGGAGGGCGGTGTGTGCGGTCCGCACCGGGCGGCACATATTTTGGGGCGGCATTTTTTATATTTAGTTTTAGTTGTAAAAAAACAACTTGTTCACTTCATAAGTTTACTATTC
>JAAAKE020168168.1:0-11610 GCA_010014785.2 Anisolabis maritima
ATATTAAAAATTATGTATATGTTACATAGGGGGGCATAAGAATTTTAGAAAGGCTTAGGTGGGGCATGGCACAAAAAGGTTGGGAAACACTGATCTAGATGGAATAAACTGCCCAATGAGTTATGTTTTATTAAAATAGTAAATCCTTTCTTTATTTAATTTTTTTAAAAATCAAACTTAAGTTATTAAAATTGAAGGGTTGAGATGGATGCAAGGAAGATGGAGAAGTATATTTTAATTAAAATATCCTTGCGAAGTTTACTATAGCAATTAAAAATTATATTTTTATAGAATTGATAAAAAAATTTAAGTAATTTTATATCCAAAAAAATAATTTGAATTTTTTTTATCAATTTAACAAAATTAACAATTGAGATAGAAAATTTTAATTATTTTATTTATTTAATTACATTAATCAGGTTCGGAGGAGACATCAATTTCTCGGTTCCTAGATCTCGCCCTGAATTTTGGGGACTGTGAGGTGGGAACGCTCAAATGAAAAGCTCGATTAGGTCAGATGCATTTTCTGTATTATATAAAAATATTTTAGAATCTCACTAAAGCCTTTTGAGCTTTTTAGTTTTTGATTGCTTTTTATTAAGTTAGACAACACCCCATAGATTACAGCAATTTTGAGTCGCACGCAATTAGAGGTGGAAATTTTATATTTTTTCAACTAAACTTCAAATGTCATTATATACTAGTTTTATTAAAAAAACTTTGACTGATGATATTAAAAAAATAAGAAAATTCGTGAATAAAATAATAAACAAAGAAAATAAAGAATGTTTAAAAATATTTTAAATATATAAAAGAAAAATAATTATTTAAAATATAAATCAATTATGATTAAAGTAAATTATATTTTTTATGGAAGAGATTGAGATTTTTTAAAATCTTATGTTTAAAATAAATCAAAATGTTTTTCATATATTTTCCTTTTAAATCTTATATATTTAGAGTGAAAAAAATGATGATTTTTTGGATAATTAGTAAATAGTTGTCTTTAAATGAGTCATCGATTGAATGACGATAGCCATTGTATTGATAGTCGAATCAAGTCAAAATGAGAGTTTTAATAAAATACAAAATCAAACAAAAACTTTATTATTTTGTGGTTTTTAAATGTATATTTTTCAATTAAATTATTCAAATTGATTGAAAAATGTTCATTTTTATATAAATATATGAATAATAGTAAAATAAATTTTTGATAGATAATCATTTTCATACCACACCCAATTCAATTATCACAACTTATATTTTTGCTTGAATTATTAACTAAATTATATACTAAAATGAAAGGGAATTAAAAATAATACGAACCCGACTACCAAGAGTCTTCTTTATTTACACTAACAAGATTATTTTTAATTTTTCAACACAAGATTGTTATCTTTTGGATCACAAAACACTCACTAATGGAGAAGGGGCGGTAGATGCCGAGGTGTAGCTAGGCAAAAAATAGTACCTCTAGTTGTTCATTAAAATCTGTCTTTAATCATTTATGAAAAATACCAACTCTATAAGAATATTTCGGAAATTAAAATTTTATTTGATTTATATTTAATTAAAACAATATTATTAATTATAAAGATTTATTAAAGATATAAGGATCAATCCGCAGCCTCTATTTAAAGATCTGTGAACCATTCAGTCTGATATTATCAACGATATTAATAATTTCCAAAATTAATTTTAAAAAAGTTAATCCTAAATAATATTTAAATGGAGTTAATTATTCATTTAAAATAATTTTTAATTACTTAATAAGCTTTAACTAAATAAAAATTATTATTTTTATTTTATCTTTCAGTTGCAGAGACCATATTTAGAATTAACAATTTCAATATGTTTTAAATAATTAAATATTGATACCTTCCTAGGGACGTTCCACACTTTTAATTCTCGAAGCCATTGGCTAAAAATTTAATTAAATAAGAGAGGTTTTTAAAAGATCCAAAATAATTTTAAAACAATATCTTCAGATTTACAGTCAGTAATATTTAAAATATTAAATAAATTAATTTTGCAATTATATAATATTTTTTGAATTTATTTATTATTATTTTAAAAAATAATAAATAATAATTTTGAAAAAAAAAATGATATTTAAGAATTAACATTTATTATGTTGGTATCTTTCATTTCATCATGAAAAGACGCTAAACTTTCAAAATGACATTTCACAATTATTTTTGAACATCTTTAAAAAAAAATGAATTAACCTATTTAATAATTCCTTTGCATAAAATTCAGAAGTGAAAATATGATATTTTAGAAAAAAATTAATTTTTAAAAAAACAATGGCAACTATACACCTTCTCAAAAAATTAAGAAACCTTCCAAAAGGATTCGTGTATTATTGCACCTCACAAGGAAAAAATAAAAAGAAAACTGCTGGGATTTTAAGTAAGATATATTTCATCAATTTTCAATTATTGATTGTACAAAGTATAATTATTTAATAAAGTCAATGTATTTTCTTTATTTACACAACACTTTGTAAATTACAATTTGTTACGGAGTTTACTAATCTAAAAGGTCTTGGATATTTAGATAAGAAGCCAGCAAATATTTTTCTTCACATTATCTCACTTATGCTCTGGGAGATATTTCTCTCGAAATTGACTTATGGCCAAAAATACTTGTTATCTTTTTCTCATAATAACCTATAACTGAGTTTAGATTAGTAGTATAAGAATGTCTCTTTAAATTAATATTTCTTATTTTTAATCTATATCTAATTTCATTTATTGTGGTTTCTATTCATTTGGCTAACAGTACAGTTGAGAGTAATGTTGAGTTCGTTTAGATTTTATTCCTTTGTTTCAAATTTTTCAAAAATGATTAAAGATTTTCGCAAATAATCTGAACCAAACCATATTGAAATGAGTTTAAAAATTCTATACATGTATTGCATAGTGAATAAAAAGTCAAACATTATATGATATGATCTAAGATATTACTATACCCAGTAGCATAAAGATAAAATTTTTTTCAATAATTCTTTTACCTTATTTAGATACCTTTTCCACGAATGCTCCTTTCTTCTTACTAAAATTAACTTCTTATTCTCTTTCTAAGGAAACAATGCCTTTCCTGATTTTTTCTGCATTACTTCCCAAATTATTCCCGTCTTCTTTTTCTAGAGGACTTATTGCACATCAGCTACGGCTCTCCATAATCGATCTTGTAATCAATTTCTTAAAATTTTCTCAAAAATTATTTATTTTATTTTATTTTATTTTATTTCAGTCATAGGAGATGAAATATTAAAAGGTCAAGTTCTGGATACAAATTCCAAATTTCTTTCAAAACGTCTCTACGATTTAGGAATTAAAGTTTGTCAGGTAATATAGTTATTATTAATCTAATAAATAATTATTTTAAAATAAAATTCACTCTTTTTTAGATCTCGATAGTAGGAGATGTTGAGAAGGATATAATTGATAAAGTTCAAGAGTTCTCTAACAAATTTACATATGTTCTTACTTCAGGTGGCATTGGACCTACTCATGACGATATTACTTTTGCAGGTATATGTTAAAATCTTATTATTAGAGTTTTTTTCTTAATATTTATTATTTCTATCACTATATATATATAATATAAATAAATCTTCTCAATTTTTAAACTAATCTATTATGTGAATTTTTTTTTGTTTTAGCTGTGGCAAAAGCATTTGGACAACCTTTAGTTCCTCATCCTGAGCTTGTGAAAATTTGCTCGCAATTCTTTAACACTCAAGATATGAATTCACCCCAGATGAAGCTGGCATTTGTAGATATCTTAGTATTTTAAATGTTGATTTTTATAAGTATAGTACCTGCCTCTTTATATTTCATTTACTTTTTTCTTATTAACATTAGCCTAAAACTATATTTTATTACTTTTTCTAATTTTTTTAAAATTAAATATCTCGATAATAATTATAAAAATCTTATTTTATGATAATCATGTGCTCTTTTGATGTTTATCCTTATATATAAAACACCTAATTCTGTTCTTCCAGAAGTCTGTTCGGTGATATTATTCTCCGGACCAATCTCGATGAAATTTGATACAAAATATTCTATTCGATTAACCTGAAAAATGAAACCAGCTTCTTTTCGGTCTCTCTCACAACATATTATTGTTAAATATCTCAGCCAATTTGACTTCAGCCATCTTCAGAGCAACTAGACAAACCTATTCGGTTCATATATTAAGAATGATTAGAAAAGTGGGAGAGATGTACATTTGTAAACAAATCGCTTTTGTCGATGAATGCTCCTCGCTTCTCTAATCATTTTTATCATCTAAAAAGAAGTAGATCCACCGTAATTTTTAATATTGAAAATGGCTCGCCATAATGTAGGACGAAATATTTGCCACTTTTTTTCGATACATTAATCTTATTCTATATTTTATTAGAAAAGTAACATTTGTTTTCTTTATATAAACTTATTTTTTTTTTTGTTCATGGATTTTACATGTATTTGCATTTTTTACTTTCTTAACAAGATTTCTCAAAAATGAGGCTGAAACTTTATATTTAACTAGGTACCCTTGCACCTCGAAACTTTTGAATAAATTAAGTTAGAGTTCTAGTACTTTACCGATTATTTTTTAAATTTTTTTCGATTTTCTCAAAATTCGCTCCTACGATTTTGATTAAAATTCATATATCAATTATTTATTAGATGATCTTTAAATTGTATTAGTCATTATCCCCCCCCCCCCCAAATTGTTGGGCTCACTTTACTCTTGTACGATTTTAATTTTGTGATATTCACTTACACTACTCTAAAAATATTTATTAAGTTGGCTGTACATATAATAAATTTAATTAGTTGATCATTGTTATATAAAGAGAATTAGAAAAAATCTACATAAGAAATTGTTTAGTAATAAGTTTGTAGAGCGATAAGAGAATACAAGGCAGATTACAGCAATGTAACAAAACTTTTAGATACTAAAGCCAAAAGAGAAAGTTTATTCGTTCATCATCAATCATTTAGAAGCTGTTTGTAATTAGTCCCTAAAGTTGTCATAAATCAATTTGTATGATTCTCAATAATACATAAAAACATATATATTTTTATTTTACAATGAGTGTCTTGTACCAACACGAGTCTTTTTGATACTCACTGTAATATAATAAATATATAGGTAAGAGAAAATAAAAATATATATGTATACATACATTGTTGTGTATCATACAAGATTATCTATGATAACTTTAGGGTTAATTATATAGTTTAATTAATTACATGGGCGAATTTTATCCGAAACGCCTCTTGTTTTGTTTCATTGCTGCAATCTGCCTAATCGGACTACAAATAAATTACTTGCTACTAAACAATTTTAGTAAGAAACAAATTTCACGTTTAACAATCAAAATAGCACTTTATATTAACCTTTTTATCTTTGATTGATATTTTGTTTTGTATTCATGATAAGGAATGGTTCTTAATATAATGGAGATCAAACCAAATTTCAAATATAAATAAATATAAAAGGTTAAAATAAAGAGACTAAAATTGATTATAAAATCGGATGTTAATGTCAAAGAAAAAATAAATTTATGATGAAGTAAAATAGAGCTTCTTTATTTCCAGATTCCCAAAAATTCAAAACTCACATTTGGATTTGATAAAACAAAAGGACAAAAATCACTTTACCCGAATGTTTCTATGAACAATATCTTCTTTTTTCCTGGAGTTCCAGTTTTATTGGAAAAACTCTTTGACATGGTTGGAAAAGTAAGTATAATTATGAAAAATGATATTTTTATGTAATCGCTTAACCAGATCAATCGGCCACTTAGTTGCCAACTATACAAAAAGAAAAAAACGAAACGTGATATCGCCAAAACATATTTCTATGATGGTGTGCTTTTAACAAAACATCGATATTGATCAACGTAATAGCTGTATTTGCAAAGAAAATAAAGAATACTGCTGATTAGGTCAGCACATTTTCGTCCATTGAAAATGAACCAAATCAAGTAGTGTTAGAGGAGAATACACATTAATTTGGGAATAATTTCTGAAGTCTTTTTCGCCTAATCTTGTTTTGTTAGCCAGCCCTTAAATCCCTCACTCCTTTCCAATTTTGCATTTGCGTTGATTGTTTTGGCCACGGGATGTAGTTAATCTTAATTAAGATAATATTAGCAAAAAAAGATGTTTGCTCCAATAATCATTGTTTCGAATAATAATTCTCTTGAATTCTTCTTCCATACAGTGACACCCTCATATAACTATCCTTCAAAAATATGTATAAATAAAAAAACAATTTTAGATCTTTTTATAATCTATTATATAATAGTGTAATTTTTGTATAAATATTTCCAGTAAAAGTTATGAATTAATATCATTAAGTCATGTATACTTTCTCTTATTTATAAATTTATTATAAAAAAAAAGTATAGCAATCGCCTGGAAAGATTTATTTCTCCGTCAAACACTCTTGGTTTTTTTTTTTTTTTTTTTTTTTTTTTTTTTTCAATAATTTGATGTATTTTTTTTTAAGGAACTTTTCGGAGGAAGCGATTCAACTTTTTATTTTAAAGAGCTTTATGTTAATATAAGAGAAGATCAATTAGCCTCGACATTGAATGAGTTGGTTGCTCAATATCCTCTAGTCACAATTGGATCTTATCCACAATTCACTGACAGGTAGGTAGGCGTCAGATATATTTTTTATTGTTCATTTTCATTTAAAAAAATAACTCTTAAGAAAAGTATCATAATTTAAATTTTTCTTATCTTAACTTGGACATTAAAATGGATTTCTGGATATAAACAATTTTTGAAATTTTTTCAAATTAAATAATTTTGAAAATAAATGATGGAAAATTTCTGAATTGGATAGAAAATAATTTTTTATATTTCTGAAGCTACCATAGGGTCAAATGGTAGTTGACCGGAATAAACTCCGAGTATATTTATATGGAGCTGACGTTCATACAATTCTTATACAGTGTAAAATATTATATATTTTATTTTTCGAAATGTTTTCTTTAATTTTTTATCTTATAAAATGCTACGTCGTTTGGCTTTTCAAAAATGAAAAAGTTTGGTTTATATCCAGAATCAATTGCTCTAAAATAATTTTCTGCGATTAATTTAAGAAAATGACTTTTTCGTTATTTTATTTATTTTTAAATCTCATTCTCTAAGGTTTAATAATGAGGTTGTTAATTAAAGCTCAGTACTCGCGCAATATGAAGGATCTCTCATTTTTTTTGTCGGATTCATAGTGTGAAGTACGTGAAATTATTATAAACAACGAAATGATTTTCTATATTAGAATTTTTTATTCAGTGTCCTATCGATTTTATCTAAATGGCAACTTCAGAGCCAGCTGAATTACATATATAAGATGAAAATTTTTTTGAAGAATTGTGGAATGCAGCCCAACTATTTTTATTATATATATAATAAAAATATATATATATATCAGTATATATATATATAATACAAATAGTTGGGCTGCATTCCACAATTCTTCAGAAAAATTTTCATCTTATATATGTAATTAGAATAATGTTTTCAAGGGTTGGTCTGCATTGATTGTTGAGATTAACTCAACATTTCGGCTCTCCTTTTGGTCATTTTCAAGAGTGTTGGATTAGGAAGTGATGGTGTTTGTGGTTTGTTTTTGGGGCACAATCTTGCTGGTCCTCAAATTTGGTCGGTGGATGTCTCCGAGATTTGGATTTGCCACTGAGATCTAGGACGGGCTTGGTTGGGTGTTGTGCTGTTAGTGTTCCGCATGGGTTGACTTCGAGGCCTCAATCTGGCTATTCCCCGACTCAGAATGTTTGCCTTTGTGTTCTAGGAAGTGGTTGGTTGGATTGTTTTTAGTAAGTGTTTGGTTGGTGTAGTGACGGTTAGCGCGTTAGTTTGTTTGGGTCGACTCCAGGGCCTTAATCTGTCTACTAGCGAGTGTTACCTGTCGCACGCTTACGAGCAAAAGAACGGCTGAAGAGCGAGTCACTACCCTCGTAAGCTCTGTGAAAGCAGTGGGGAGAACTCGGGTTAGTTCGGTTTTGGACGGATGTTTTCGTGTTGGTGTTAGTTGGTCGAAGAAGTTTCTTTTTGTATTTGGTTATATATGTTTGTTTTGGTTGATCCTTGTTGCGTGTTCGTGTGAGTGACGTGGCTTTGGCTTGTGTGTGGGTGTGTGTTGGGCTTTGGATGACTGTTTTGGTGTTGGTTGGGATTGGTGGTTGGAGAGGATTCGGTTTCTGTATTGCTTGCATGTGTTAGTATTGTATGCACCTTGATAGAGCGTGTTTGTGCAGCATATATCTTTCGTGTCGAGGGATTTAGGTCGTCTCTCAAAATGTTTCAACAAGATTGTTGATGAGGCCTCGAACCCAATCAGAACACTAACAGCACAACATCCAACTAATCCCGTCCTAGAATCTCAAGAGGCATCCACAGACCAAATTTGGGGACCAGCAAGATTGCGACCTCGAAAACAAACCATCATCACCTCCTAACCGACCACTTTTGAAAATGGCTCCAAAAGAAGAGCCGAAACGTCGACTTAATCTCAACAATCAACGCGGACCAACCCGTGAAAACATTATTCCACATGTGTCCAACCGAGTTTCCGACCTTCTAAAACATATAATAAATTTACTAATATAGCTTTATTTTTGATGGATTTGATGGAGTTAAACAGAATAATGTTAAAAATTTAATTATTTGATTATTATTATTTATTATTATATTATATAAATAAATAAATGTTAAAAAATAAAAATAAAAAATTTTGACCCTTGAACCTACGTGTAGCTGACAGAACAAAGAATAACAACCTGTTAGTTATTCAAAGTCGAATTTTTAATTATATATATATATAATAAAAATTCTACCAGTAAAAATATACTCACAAGATAACTGTTAAAAAAATTTCTTGGCCAGTCACACTCTTCTTCAGAACTAACCGTAACGAAATTCCATTGATTCTGTTGGCCCCTATAAATAGTCAAATCAAATTAATCCTCTCCTTTAATTAATAATTTTTAATGATAATTAATTTTATTTTAAAATTATATTAAGTATAATTTATTTTCAGTTCTTATAAAGTCAAAGTCACATTAGAATCATTAAATAAGGAAATTTTAAACGAAGCCTTCAAGAGGCTGGCAAGAAGCATTCCAGCAGGTATTTATATTTCATCTTTTTATTAATATATTTTTATAAACAAAAAATTGCAGAATTTTTCTATTTTTCCATCTGATTTTTTTTTTTTTTTTGATCCCAGTCAAATCTTCATAAAAGCCTACAGTAACCTTATTTAATCTTAACATTTGTTTATGTTTAATCAATTTTTCTTGTATTGTAAGATATGAAAATTTTTTTCAAAGCCAGCTAGAAATAATATAGCTGAACAAGAATCTATAATAATTTTAAAAAATCGTTAATTTTAAACGAAATAAAATAGATTTTTAATAATTATTAAAAATCTCAGGAGTTATTTATTTTTGAGTAAATTAAAAAATTTGACTAAGCCATTAATTCGTTGTGATGTGACCACTGGCGATTAATAATAGCTCTTTTGGAACTTATATCCAAAAAAAAATAAGAATGAATTGGAAATATTATACTTGTCAAATGATTTTTTGATCATTCTATTCGCTGAACAGTCAGTGTTTTAAAATTTGCATCTGGAAGAAGGGAGAAATCAATGCCATTCCATTCTTCATTACTAATTCATTCCTTAAAGATTTTCATTGTTCTCTCGAGAATGGTTTAAAATTGTTTCGTTTGAGGAGGATTGGGAAATAAGTCTTTCCCATAACTTAGCGTTTCTCAATCTGTGGAGGTAGAGAAAAATTGAAAAAAAAAAAAAAAGGGGGTGACGCGAATGAAAAAAGGTTGAGAAACACTACTTAATTTATTATTGTAAATATTTCCGTTCATTTTCACATTAAATTAATTTATGTGTGGAGCGTGCCTATAATGCTAAAAAAGTGATGAAGCCATCCATCTAAAGGTGAGGACGAATTGCCCTCATAATTTTTATGAAGAAGGGATGTCCGATTCTCCACATTTAATTTGATGAAAGGCATTAAGCCCTTTGAAATGTTTACAATAATAAAATATAAAAAAATTTTTTTTAGTAGTAGTTCTAATAAATTGATTAAAAAAATTACTTTTTTCTAGTACACCCTAATCTTCACGTTTTATTTTAATTAAAATATTGAATTTTTTTAGATCTTATTTTTAATAATCTGGAAGAAACAACGGGGAGTTATTTCGAACAAATAGAAAACTTAGAAAATAAAATTTCTAAGAATTCCCTTGAAAAGATTTTCAACATTTTTTATGAATGGCGGTGAGTAGGTATTGTTTTCTCTAAATGACTAATTTTTAATTCTAACTTAATATTAGATTGTTTAACGTTGACGGGCCTGGGGTCGTGTGGGGCCCTGTTCTAAAGAATAAACGCCTTTAATACCGAGTCTATCAAGATACAAGTTCAATTAGTTTATTTTTTTAATCGATCAGTCTACAAAAACCCATTTTAAAATAATCATAATGAGAAGCAACCCACTACACAGCTGAATAAGAAATTATTATTTCAAATAAGGTATTTGATTTTAGTTATTACATTTCGTGAATTTATTTAAATCCGCCTAGGTCCTCCGTGGAGTTTTGACAAAGTGCGGATGGATGGGGAAACTATATCGGATGTGACGGGCACATAAATTAAAAAAATGAAATGGTCAAATTTTAAAAATTCCTGCTTTTTTGATATCTGAAATCATAAAGAAAAAAAAAAAAATGAATTTCCCAAAAAAAATAAAATAACTTAAAATCGGCCATGATCCCGAAAGAGGAAACAAACCGCGTCAGAAAAAAATTTCCCCTAAATCTAAATCCCCTCCCTTCCGAAAATGTCTCTGTATAAGTGCATTCATTATTAATTTTTTCTTTTTCTAAATTTTCATTGTGGGAAATATACAAATTAAGGAGAAAGCAAGTCGTAAAATATTATTTGGTCTTGAAAAATTTACAAACGAGTGCTCAAAAAACAAGTACGGGCATAATTGGACTCAAAAAATGTCGGCCTGTTTGTATTTGTGTTTGATTGGACCTAGCCACCGAGGACTTGTGCCTCTAAGCAGGTCTTAAATAAATTTATTTATTTATTTTATATAGATAAATTATATATATATATATATTAATTTGACGATTTCCATTTTTTTAAAATTAATTGGTTCCCTACTATTCTAAATAAATTATATTGCTCATATCCGAAAGATTTTGAAACTAGAAGGCTAAGAAAATAATTTTGTCATCCAATATTTTTTTTTGTTTTCTTTTTGGTCTCTCACTTCATATTGGATTCTTTTCACTATTACTTGCATTTATCTCGGTGTTTATTGATTATTACATAGAATATATGTAGAAAAGGATGGGTGCTAGGCAGCTAAATAAAAGCCTCTATTTCCTTAAATCAACATATAGGACATATCAATATATTTACGAAGATAAATAATTATGTAAGTCTTGTGTCTCTTCCATTCAAACATGATGGTCTAATATCGAGTTGTCCTAAATGTCTCAGATTTTGAGGAAATAGAGAGGCTTTTATTTGAAT
>JAAAKE020168179.1:0-11609 GCA_010014785.2 Anisolabis maritima
TTCTTCATTTCCTTTAATATCGTTTTTACGAATTATCACTATGACCTCCAATATCGCATTATATCTTTTCATTTCAATAGAGTCTATACTCTTAAAAATATCTCTGCTTTTGGGCATAAACTATCGTAAAATTAGCTTCCCTATTTCATTCGGAATTTTCTCTATTTTAAATTTAAATTTAAATGGAGTTTTTCAAGACACCATAATATAAATTACTAACTTTATATTCTTTATATGATTTATTAACTCTAAACACAATTATTACTACATTTCATATGCAAACAAACCTAACCTAAAATGTCAGAATCTTACGGTGTGTTTTTGACATCCAATACAATTTTTAAAAATTTCCCTTTTTTTTCTTTATTATCTATTGTTATTTTCAGATTTCCTCTTTAAATTTTTAGTAATTGGAACCGCTGGATCAGGAAAATCTTGTCTCCTTCATCAATTTATTGAAAGCAAATGTATTTCAAAATTATCATTATTCTATTATAATAATTCTTTTAATTAAGCTTCTTTTTTTATTTTAGTTAAAGATGATACCAGTCATACTATTGGAGTGGAATTTGGATCAAAAATTGTTAATGTCGGTGGTAAATCTGTCAAATTACAAATATGGGACACTGCGGGACAAGGTAAAATTTTCCCAGTCCAGTATTCGAAATGGAGGCAAGCACAAAGAGCAGAGAGGTGTGTTTCGTTTCTTGGTGGCTGAGGATGCCGGAAAATTCATCGTCGCATGTCTGCTGTGTATGACCAACACTGCTTGTCCTTGACAAGTTTGCACGATTGGCAGAAGAGATTTCGCGAAGGACGCACATCACTGCAAGACAATTCGCGCCCGGGACAGGCCCAATTGAGCCATTACGCCTGATGTGATTGCGCGGATTGATGGTCTGATCTGGGAAAAACCAACGAATTACAGTGGAAGAAATTCGTGTTTAGGTCGGCAAACAAATTCCATTGTCACTTTGTAGCGGGTGTTCGGTTTTCATTTGACTGCCCCTCATATATCGAATAATACTTTAAACATGTATATTTTTATGGTTTTTGGACTTGAAGTTTGGATAACAAAGCCCCGTCTCTGAGATCGACATACAAATAAAGGCTTTTATTTTGGCTGAACCTGGAGAATAAAAATAATTGAAGTTACTCTTAGGAATTATTTATTTTAAAATTATGATCCTATAATTTCAAAAATGAAATCAGAACTTTTCTATATACAGAAAATATAATTTATTTTTTGACTTTCGGCACCAAAGGCCATTTAGACAAATACGATAAATTATATTAAATGAAATAATAAATTAAATTATTAAATCATTTGATACCATAAAACACTTGAATTATTTACTTTTTAATGGATTTTGTGAAGCAAACTGAGTCGTAGCGAACATAAGCAAACTGGTGTTTTCGAATTACTGAACTGACGCAGATCTAGAGCAATCGATCTAAAACGCCATCAGTTCGCTTATGTTCGCTACTAGTCAGTTTGCTTCGCTACAGCCATGGTATGTGCAATAGTGTATATTTAATACTTTCAAAACAAACATTTATGACAAATAATTTGATATTTTTTTGGAAAATCAATGAAAGGTTAAACTAAAAGAAAATAATTTTTTGGACAAGATGAAATCTCTAAAATACCTCTATTTTCAAAATATTTACCTATTTAGATCCTTTGTTTGTTTATATCATTCAAAAAGTATGTTTATTTTATTATTTTGAATAATTCCGTTCTTTTCTTTAAGTAATTTCAAAATTTATGCTTACTTTTTAAATAAAAAAAAAAAAAAAATATGGCAAGAAATATTGTGCCTTTAACTGCTTCTACAGCATTAACACTTTCTTTTCCAAATACTTCAAGGATTCATCGAGTTACACCATTAAATAAACTTGAAAAGAAAATTTGGCATATATGGACAAAGGTTTAAATATATAATTTAAAATTTATCTACTAAGTAACTTCTCAATGATGATATTCAACTTGCTCAATAGATCAAATGATATTTAATGTATTTGTCTACCAGGATTTCGAAATTTTCAAAAATTTACTCCTCTAAGAAAAAGGAAATTAAAAATCTCGATTTTATTAGACTTATTTTATCCATAAATTTTCCTTATTTCTGGAAGACCTCTTCGCGTAATTCTCTTGAGCCCACATACCTACGATATATATGATACACGATCGATATGGGTTAGCACAGGGAATTTCGATCCTCGCTGTTCTTCGATTATTATCCTTCTTGGATATGTCTGTTCCATCATTTTATTCAAGACAGAGGAATCTTTTCCTTATAAAATGCTCGAAAATTGTGCATAGGAAGAGAGCATTCCATTAGAACAATGAGGTCATTCATTATCAAATGTAATAATTAAGGGATTTTTTATTATTGTATATTCTACATTATAAACACGTTTATTTTATTCCTTCCTAATTAAATGGACAAACAGTGTTTAGGAAGGGTATTTTTAAAAATAAATAAATATTTCTTGAGGATAAATGACCTGTTATCCCACTAACCAAGGGCCAATTTACACTTTCTGAAAAAAGAATCTTCTTCATCTCTCATGATGACAGACAGCATCACGTAAGTGAAATTCGAAAGTAACAGTTTTGATGAAAAAGAATAAAATTTCCATTTGAACTTTGTAAGGGTTTTGTCACATCCTGAACATATATTTTTCTATTATTAAATTTTCACAATTTTTGTATTCTCTATTATTTCATTCCTTAACACACTTTTTATTCATATATTTGTAGATAAAAGAAAGAATTAATTTTAACAAACCGATGGCAAAACCAAATCCCATTCTTTTAAAACCTCTTTTGCCTCCACATCCTCATGGATTGATTTTAACCGCTTCAAAAACTGAATCTACATTTTCTTCAGCAGCAATCTCAGAAGAAATTCCAGTAAATATTCTAATTTAAGAATTACACTAAAAAATAAAAGTTTTGTAAATAGATGATGTAAAATTTTCGTCTTAAAAAGATTTTAATTTTTTCAAGTTAAAATTTTTTCAGTTATTCAGTTATGGATTTATATTTTAAGCTAGGCGCACATTTAGCTAAAGCCCGCTAAATCTCCCTGGATCTACCTGCCATATAATAATATTTAATTAGGCCCATTTTTTTACCCGAAGTTCTTTCATGTACGGTGATATACACTGTATTTCAACCGACCTCTCGCCGTAACAATCTATTGGTTACCCTGTGAAGTTACTTGATTGAACTATCTCTAACTCCTCCTATATTCATTTCCATTTAGCCAACTACTAATTCCACCCGATCCCTTTCATCTGCTAGGGTGGATATCCTAGTTTGAGGACTCTCTATGCACTCGAAAAAAATCCCTCATGCCCGAAAACGAACACCGATCAAAGACGACACCCTATCGACTCCTTCCCAGATCCCTCTTGCCATATATTCCTATAGAGTAATACCAATTTGGTCGAATTATTACAGTGCGAACCGCCTTAGTGTGTACTTGGCTTTATTATTTTATAATTTTGGGTTAAATAAATTTCTGTGGAATCAACAATTTTTGAATTCTTTTGAAGCAAAAACAGCTAAAAGGGGACATCAAAATTAGACCGGTCATTATCAATAGAGAAATATAGCTCTATTTTTCTCTAAATTGTATTGTAATGTATTGGTCAACAGGACCGGTTGTAGGTTTGCAGATTTTGGTCTTTGTCCAAATTTTCTTGCCAAAAAATTTAATTAATTAAATTAGTTTTTTTGAATTACCTTTAATTGAAGATTATAAACTTATAAAGTGGTTTAACACCTCAGTTACTCGCCTAATTTCCTATAATCATACAGCAAAAGTAACAGAGAATAGATTAAACTGTGTGATTGTTATCAAGTTAGAAACTTAGCGAGTGTTCTATTGAAAATATATAAATCATTATTTGTTTGAATTGTTGGTCCATACAATGTTTTTAAATAAAATAAAAATCAAGAATGAAAGAAAGAAGAGGGGGGGGGGGGGTCATTTTAGTTCCAAGATCCTTTGTAATTGATTGAAATTTTGCCATGTCTAGCCTTGGCTAATGAAAAAGCGTGGTATGATTGGTATAGTGGGGTATCTGTATTCAACTGACTCATTCCACTACACTCAATGTGGATACGTGGATGCCGAGTTACTCAAGCAAAGACTTGCTTTTCTTCAACTCTACCCTCATCAAGCTTGCTATCCTCTTTCTCCATGTTCCATCTTTAATTCCTATGCCAGTCATAGAAGTAATTAGAATCAGGAATTGGAGGAGGCCATTGTCCAGAATTCTTTAATTACTATGCAAGTCCCAGACACAGATTTTAGAGTGGGAGAGTAAATTAAAATTCATAAACCAATTATTTATGACAAAACCCAAATTCATTTCAATTTTTTCGGATTGTTTTTTTTGTTCTAAGATTTTGTTATTTTTTTATTTTAGATCATCTAAAGAATATAAATATTTTAAGTATGGGTTCGCCAACACTTTACAGATTCGTGTTTGTATCCTAGGCGCATGTTCAAAAATTGCTGAACCTCTGGCGCTTATGCTTAAAGAATCCCCTCTCGTGGACGAATTGGTTTTATACGACTCTGAAGAGGACCCAATTGGAATGGCTATTGATTTATCTCATATTGATACCGCTGTAAGATTATTTAGTCACTTCGGATCAACAGAAATTGAATGCGCACTAAAAGTAAATATTTTTCATTTTTCTTTAAAAATTAAAAATATTATATCCATCAAATAAATACAGTATAATAGTTAGTTTATTAATATTATTATTTTTTAGGGTGCTTCTGTAGTCGTACTTACTGGAGGACATCCCGCAACTCCAGAAATGAATAAAAGTGAACTTTTTCATAAGAATATGGATTGGATTACCGAGCATATTGAAGCAATTTGTCACTATGCCCCTGGTGTAAATAACTACAATTTATAGATTTAAGTAACTTAGATGGGGGTTGTCCAGCACACAAGTGCCCCAGACAGTTTTTCTAAGTACCAGGCAGGACTTTTCTTTTTTTTGCTAAAATTCTAAAATAAGTATCCTATTAATTTAATATTTTTTAAAAAATCTTTATAAAAACTGTTTATAACAAGTATTGTCATGCTTTTTAAACTGCATCTGAAACTTTTCGAAATTTCGATATAGTCCTGACTATACTAAACTAAGACTGGTAATAAATTGATAATTATAAAATTTCAAGGAACCGAATTTAAGAAGAGATAAATTGAAAACTTTTAATCTAAAATATTTTGATGGATCAAAAACATTTTTTACTTTTACTCGCTCTTACACAGATATTTAACTCTAAAATTTCAACCCTTTAGGTTTAGCTGAGCCAGTATGAATCTAAAAAAGATACCAATTGAAAATTATGAGTTTTATGTTTTTCAATCAGCCTAAAATTAAGTGTCCTTTTTAGGAACTTGTGGGTAGAGCATCCTTCCACAAACTATTTCTAATGTCAGACCCCGAAATATTATTTGGTAATATAATTCATAAAATCTAGTGTGACTAAATGAAATCAGACAACTTACTGTTTCCTACTTAAGTTTTAGTAAGTGAAATGCTATAACACCATATTTTTTCTTTCTGATAGTAATATGAAGATCCAAGAAATTAGTAGTGGTAACACCAATTTTTTAATTCCCGAGGGCAATATTTATTTATTTAGAAAAATTTAATTAGCAATTAAATCTTGTTTATTAACAAATAGGAAATAAAAATATTTACCATATCGCAACGTGAACGCCTTTTGCGGACCCGTTTATCTCCACCAATTGATGAGGACCGGCCGAAACCGAAATGTATATAAAAAAAAAAAAAAGAAAAAGAAAAAAAAGAAGGAAAAAAAGAAAAAAAAATGATGAATTTTTTTTTTCTTCTTCAATTTATTATATATAAAATATTATTGATTTTAAAATATGATTTTGTGCTATATCGGTGAGGCGAACGCCCAAGAAGCGATCGTTCCCCCCACAGCTAATCATCTTAACTCCGGGTTTATCTGATAAACACACACATTGCTGGAGCTTTTCGGGGTGATGTCCGGTCAAAAGGTGGGGTCGACTTGACTCTGAGACGGGCCGGAGGACTTCGCTCTGAAACGTGGAGGCGTGAGCACAACAGTAGACTTGGTAGTACGACTTGTCTACGAGCACTTGGCTACCAGACTTGGCTACGAGACTCGGCCAGGAGTACTTGTCAGCGAAGACTTCGCTCTGAGACGTGTCGAAGAGCCTTATATTACAACGACGCCCTGAGACGGATCGAAGAGCACTATACTACAGGCTTCGCTCTGCGACGCGTGAATTTGAGCACGGCCTTATATTTCGTGCTGGGATCGGAGGCTGTGTACTACAGAGCACTTCGTTCCGGGTCGTACAAGGCGAGAATCCTGCCGCCCGGCCGAGGGTACTGCATCTCGAGGAAGGAATTCTCCGTGTCGTTCGTCGGTGACGATAAAACATCGCCCCACTGCCGACTCCAGCTGCAGCGAGCCGCGACCGTTTGGGAGGGAAGCCATCCGCCCACCACAGCCAGGGGTCGTGCCCGCGGGTTACCGCGAGCGTCACGGGCCGAAGCAGGCCTCATATTCATCCTCGGCGAGCACAGCACTACTTCGCAACGACATTAGGGCGGTTATCGCCCGGTCATCGCTCCAGCAGCGCGAACTACGGCTCCACCCCCCGAGCTAAGTACCGATTACCCGGCGATCCCTTTTATCACGATCCATACTGCCCTGGCTTCTTGTCATCCCCGATCTATTGTAAGCTGGCATCAGTTGTAATTTGCTTGAAACAACCCCCAATCATTGTCAAATAAAAACTTACATACGACAAGAAAATATTTGTTTGATTGGCTCGCCAGGTCAATATCCTTTGTGACATAGTGCTAGACGTTCTCATTCCCACCTCCATTTGAATAAATATTTATTTAAGTTAATTAATCTTAATCGGTCAAGGTCGCCTGACTAGATCAAAAAAAAAAAAAATAAATAAATAAATAAATTAATAAATAAATAAAAAAAAAAAAAAAATAATAATAATAATAAATTTTTGTGTTAGAACTAAATAAACAAATAGATAACAAATTCACAATTGTAGAGCGACTAATAGAGCCACGATTCATTCTTTGGTGGAGCATTTTTGTAGCGACAGATTTAACTCTTCCTGAGTACCCCGCGAGGATGGAAACGGCGGTGCCCCAGCTTGAGGTACCGCCCACCCCAGAATCGTTACCTACATATATTTCATAGATAGGTAACAGAAAGAAAGAGCAGAACAAATTTATATAAATGTGCACATTGATCATAGTGTTCAAATTAAATTAACACCAACCTTTTTGCTTTGTCAAGTAAATATACGATACAACCTGGAAGAGATTGAAACCAGTTCTTTATTCTAAGCAAATAAAATATATCCAGGGTATGACATATGCGATATATTAGTTCGGTCCGTTTTTTTTTTGTGTACAAAAATGTATTTATTTCAAAACAAAATATCATATCATATAGTCTCTGCCTATAAAAGTACTAAGCCTAAAGATTAGTTCTTTTGGAAGATTAGTCTTTTTTAAAAAGATCCGCTTTACTCTGGTTGATCCTCAAAAGATCTAAATCCCAAAAAGAACTAATCCTCAAAAGAACTAATCTTTAAAAGAACTAATCTATCAAATCTTTCAAGGATTAGTCCTTTTAAAGATTAGTTCTTTCGAGGATTAGTTCTTTTTGGGACTTAGATCTTTTGGAAGATTAGTTCTTTTAAAAAGATAGGCTTCACTCTGATTTTCTGTAAAGGTGTGATGTCATTTGATACCAGTGGTGGGAGTTGCCCCTCTCCCAGTCCCCTAGAAGCGATGCTAGAGAACACGACTCAGTTGTGAATTAGCATTTGACTGGTGTGCATCTCCTGGCCTCACTTGCTCTCTCGGTCCCAGATAACAAACTTTCGCTTTTATTTTAAATCATTTATATAAATTTCCTATTTTTTTAATAATAAATTTTTTTTCGCTGTCCTTAGCAAGTTGTTATGGTCTGGCCGCGAGGGGGGGGGGGGGGACGAAGCATATCACCTATTTGAATTGGGAAAAAAGAATATGAAGTGGGGAATGTGATTCTATAGAGAAAAAAAATAAATTAATCAAAGAAATAAATAAATAAGAGTAGAAAAAAAAATGTCAGAGGGGTTGAAACTGGCGTCTATCTCAACACGAGCGCAGGTGATAATTAATTTATAACTCCCATATTAGACGAGCACCATTAGTAATTTTTGTTTTTATTTAAATTAAAAAAATTTTTTAAGCAAAGAGATAGTGATTTATAAAAATAGAGAGAGGAGAATCTAAGAATCGACTATTAAACCTTGGAGGAGAGAGAGACTGAGTTATAGCATCGGAAACAGGCAAGAGTTATAAAAATAGCAAAGGAATTGGAAAAAAAATATATTTAACAAATCGTTATGAAGACATGATATATATCATTCTCAATGCAAAATTTTAAGTAGATTAACAATTAGTAGACAAAATTTTGATATTTTTAATATTATTGATAAAAATCAATATAAAAATATTTGATATTAAATTAAACAACTTTGTTGATATTATATATGTATTCAAAGCAGAGTTTTATTCTGAATATTATAATCCCCATTTTTATTTCTTAATTATTCTTTTGAGTAATTTAATAAAACCTTTAAAAAATTTGACAAGTTAATTTATCATTAACTCGACGTAGCTTTTTATGATGATTACGACCATTTTTATATCTTAATTATATATTATTATATTTTGTTAAATATTTTTTCAAAGGGATAATATTTTTTTTTCACAATTCCTCTTTTTGTTTGCTATTTTTATAACTCTTGCCTATTTCCGACACAAGGACTCTCTCTCTCTCTCTCCTCCTTTTATTATAAATCACTATCTTTTTGCTTAAAATATTTTTTTAAATAAAAACAAAAATTATTAATCATTGAGTTTTTTAATAATTGATTAAGAGGGGTTCGTAATATATATTTCTTAAGTATAATCCAAATTTTTATTTTCTAATTATTTATTTATTATTTATAGTAACTTTGGCTAACTAAGGGTAACTAAGGGTAACCTTCACAAATACAATATATATTGATATTAATATTAATTCTATAGACTTGTCAAATCATTTGTTAAAGGTGATTTGAGGAGAAAATTCTAGCAATCATTTATTTTTGTAAATATTTCGAATTGTATAATAGGCATTTCTCTCTTAATACATTCAATACAATAATAATTACAATACAATACATTAGATTCTGTTTGGAGTGTGTTTTGAAGATGAAAGGCGTTATGCAATTCAAAATATCTACAAAAATTAATTAAGTAGCTGTGGAAAAAAATTGTTGGAATATTTTCTCTAAGACACCTAAAAAACCATCCCAGCTTATTAGCCTTTCCATAAATTTTCAAATTTTCCTGGACGGCATTGAGCAGACAAATATTATTTATTATATAATATTATAGATCTTGTTCTGCAGGCCTCACTCCGAAAATTGTTTTGTCATAAAAAGAGAATCATTTTTTCTTCTCTTCTGACTAAATAAATGTATTTGAAATTCTTGTGTCCAGGCCCATATTGCAATTACAACTCAACCGATTAATTCTTTAATTCCTCATGCAACGGAAGTCATGAAAAAAATGAAATGTTACGCGCCACGTCGACTTTATGGAATTACATCCGTTGATTTTGTTAGAGCGTGTACTTTTTATGCAGAAGCCATTCAACAATCGCCTGAGAATGTGTATGTGCCTATTATTGGGGGTACAAATAATGGATTGACGATTGTGCCTCTTTTCAGTCTAGCAACTCCTCAGGTTTCTCTTTCTAAGGTTTCATTTTGATTTTTTTTATAAAGATAAAGTTTTATTAAAATAAAAATTTATATTATTATTATTATTTATATTATATAAATTATATTTTAGACGCAGATCAAAGAACTGACGGCAGCTATTCAATCAGCTTCAATTGATGTTTTTGAGGCTCGTAGCAGCTCCCATGGTCCAGCAGCACTCGCTTCTGCTTTTGGTGCAGCTCGTTTTATAATTTCAATGATCCGTGGCTTAATTGGTGACACTAATGTTATCGAGACCGCCTATACGAAAACCGATAAAGTTTCCAAGTGTTCATACTTTGCGGGCCCTTTGCTATTGGGCCCAAATGGAATCGAACAATCGCTTGATTTTCCAGAACAACTTACAGATTTGGAAAATGGTCTTTTAAGACTGGCGATTGAACAAATTCAGGTAATAATTTACTCTACTATTATATACATTATAAAATACTTTGTGTTGAAAAGAAGCTTGTTTGGCTACAAATAATATAATATTAGGATAAAATTCATTTCACCCGAAATTCCGGGGGCAACCTTCATGTATTAAAAAGGAATTTCATGATTTGACTTCTGAAACATTGGACAGTTGCCTTTGAAAGCAAATTGCTTAATTTATGTTTCGAACGACTTAGTCCAAAATATTGTTAAAATTTATGTTCCTAGTGAAGATTAAAACACTGACGAGATGGAGGAAATGCATAGTTATTTGGATATGACGTTGCCAAGCATCTGTAATACGAGGTTTGCCTTTTATATTTCGGGATTGCGCTAAACTAGTACTCCTTCTATCGTAAAGTTTGACATTTTTGATGGTATACGTACTCAGAAGGTATTGACATTCGAGCGCTATTTGTGTAGTTTACTTGAAATCATCTCGGCTAAAAATGGAATTAAATCGTGAACATTTTCGAGCGATTATTTTTTACAACTTTAGACTTGGATTAACACAACAACAGTGCATCGATAAACTTAATTCGACTTTTGGCGATGAATCACCATCAAGAACAAAATATAAAAGGCAACCCTCGTATGTATAATGAAATTAAGGACTATCACAAGCATAGGAATCATTAAAAACAGAATAATACATTAATTACTTTTTTCCTCACTTTTTAAGAATATTTTTAATTTGTTTTTAAGTCTTTCGGCATCTGAGACTCCGTCCTTATTTATTTATATTAATTGGTTAAGAATTTTTGAAATATTTTTATTTACATATGAATAGTTAGTTTAATAAATAGTTAATTATTTTTTTTTTAGGCTGATATTAAACTTGGAGAATGTTTTTTGTTGAGAACAAAAATTCGAAGAGATGAAGTTCGAAAGATTGAAACCCCTGCAAAAGCAGATGAACCTTGTTCGCCTGTCCTTTAGTAAATTTATTATATGTTTATACTGTATTATAAACAAAAAACTAATTTTACAAAAAATTTGAAATTAACTGCCTATAAAAAATAATTTTATTTCAATCTTATATATTTAATTTGATTTGTGACAGAGTGATATATTCAAGGTGGCACCCCCCACCTTGAATATATCACCTGACCCCCCCCGGTCAGAGGAGTCGGAACAAAAAAAAAATGGAAAATCAACACAAATTTAATAAGTTTAAATTGAATTTATAATAAAGATTACTTGCTCAAAAAAAAAAAAAAAAAAAACCAACTCTAAGGACTATACAATAAAAGAATTTTATTTGACCCCCTCCCCCCCCATCCAACGAAAATCCT
>JAAAKE020168190.1:0-11608 GCA_010014785.2 Anisolabis maritima
AGTCTAAACTCAGTCTGGACTCAGATGCCGAAAAAGACTTAAAAAAAAAAAAACCTCTTATTTTTACTTTCTCTTTCCTACATATGAAATATATATAGTGAGAAAGTATTTTGATCTCAAAATATTTCAACGGAAATACACGTTTTGAGGGCTTCTGAGTCTAAAAAAATGGGTCGCATGTCTGTGTGTGTCGGTGAACAAATTTATCAAAAACAAAAAGAGATTAGAGGCTGAAATTTTATTTTTGAGCTAAGTACCCTTGTCACTTTTAAATAAAGTCGGCCAAAGCGTACTAGTACTTTATTGATGTATTTTTTTTTTCTCGATTTTCTCAAAATTCGCTCTAACACTTTTGTTTAAAATTCATAAAATAATTATTTATTAAATGCTCTTGTATGTATTATCTCTTATCCCTCCCAAAATTGTTTGGGGGCCTCCTTTACTCTTGTACGTTTTTAGATTTTTGTGATTTTCTCTTAAACTACTCTCACGATATTGACTGTAAATTTTTATATTAATTATATGGGGATAGCTACTTAGATGACCCAACACAAAATATCTGGTATGGTAGCATATCACTCAGCTTTCCTTACTTGAGGTAAGAAACATTTGTGTAGAAGAGAAATTTCCTGCCTCTATCTATGATTTTCAAGAACTCAAGAAAACCTAGCCAAAACAGTGAGCTTGATAAACTTACGGCCTCTTTATTTCCCCCGTTGTATTTTCGTACATGCGTTGGAGAGTTCTGCTAGGAAGGGTACTATTTGATTCCTCTTTTATAAGTATTTTTTTGATAGCACCCACCCTCATTGAAATTTTATGTCCTGCAACATAAATTTACTACTTGTATTTCATCCAAATTCTTTTTATTTAACTTTGTCTGTCTGTTTAAACAACATATTTTCGACCATTTATCAAAATCTTCCTGACTGAAATTTTGTATCTAGGCTCAAATTCGAAGGCAACACATTATATCAAAACAAGGCAAAAATTGGCCCTTTTACTTGGATACTTCATTTGAGATTCAAACCTGAAAAATAAAAATATCTTTAACTATTAACTTAGTAAAAAAATACTCAAATTCAAGATTGTTCCTTCCATCATTTTGAACTTTTGTTTGAAAAAAATTTTAACAAAAACCTATTTGAATTTAAATAAATTTGTTTCAAAAGTTATTAATTTATATAAATAATTAAATATGGGAGAATAATAGCTTTTATTATTAGAGATAGTTATATGAATTGTTTGATATTAGAATTACCTCATCTGCCGAAAATATATAATCAAAGATAAATTAATTTATTAATACAAAATTTTTAAGTTAATTTTTTAACGAGTAAAAAAAAAAAATACTCTCCCAGTAAAATTGCATAAATCTTGTAACTGGGATTACATGACCTGATTTGAATTGTTGGATGAAAAATAAACTTGCTCGACAGAAATGTTTCTCTTCAGACATTCAACAGTCAACAGGAGATAACGCCCTGGGTAAAAAGGTCATTTCAGTTCATGGAGGAATCGAGATCACCTTCACAAAAGAGGATCGTTATGGCTTGACAAAAATGGGGGGTTGGGAACAAGTTGATTTGCGCGTATTGTGTCTCGGGAAAAGTGAACAGCAATGAGGCACGAGGAATAGGGATAAGGGATAAAGGATAAAGGAGGGAAGATACGGGAGCAGCCATTGGGCCGCCAGGAGTTTTTATTAAAAATACTCCTCTTCGGCAATCTCTGCTACGGTACTTTATTAACTGATCGTCTTTAAATATAGCCATTGAATTCTCTGTTCGATGAAATTGAATCGCTTTTAAGATACTCTTGCGTATTTTAACAGGATATCATATAATTTTTTCTCGCTTTCTCTCTCTCTTTTTATAATAAAAAAATTCCATCCCGGGATTGTTAAAGGTCCATTCATGAAATCCAATTTTTATTTTATTATTATTTTTTCTTATTTTCCATTTTAGTAAGAGAAAGGAAGATTTAAATCTATATAGATACTTGTATTTATTTATTAATTTTTGGATTTATAATGCGCATTTTTTTATTCTTCACCTAATCCTAAAATAATGATGCCTCTTTAATACACAGAGACAGCAAAATATGTTTTTTTCTTAATCTCTTCAGAGTTTCTTTATTCAGGATACATTTTATATTGAATATATATATATATATATCAATAATAGAGTTAGAAGAAATAAAATTTAAATTTCACTCAATATCCAGTTATTGAGAATTACAGATGAGTACCATGAGTAGCATAATAAAATTTCTTTTTGACTACTGGAAGGTAGGTAACTCAAATGATCAACTCCTTAATGAATCTTTGGATTATTTGCACCACAGCACGTCTAGAGAGATCGACGCATGCATGCTCAATTGTTAATTACTAGGAAGATTTTTCAACTTGCTCTTTAAGAGCACTGGAGCATTTAATTGAAAAGTTCATTAATGAGTTGGTCATTTGTATTGCCTACCTTACAACAACCAAACAGTAATTAACTTTTTTAATTCTTGACCGGTCATTTATTCTTCGGCATCTAAGGCCCTATTACTTTTTAAATAGTTCTATATATAAAATAAAATTATATTTGTAATCCTGCTCTATTCAATAATGACAATGTCAACATCTCTAAACCCAGTTGAAGTGTAGGAATAAAGATTTCATTATGGAGAGAATAAGCAGAGCTAAATAAAAGTGTGCCCCAAGCAATTTTGGGGGTTAAGAATTAATATATTTCAAATATCATCTAATCAGTAATTGATTTATGAATTTTAATAAAAATGGTTTGAGCAAATTTTCAGAAAATAGAAAAAAAAAACTAAAAAATACATTAGTAAAGTACTAGTATCCGTTAGCTGATTTCATCTTAATACGTTTTTTCGTTTTTAAGAAATCATGTACACACACACACACACACACGCACCCAGAGACCATTTTGTAAGACATTTTTTTAGATTCAGGTGACTTCAAAACGTGTATTCCTGTTGAAATATCGTTGGAATATCGTTGAAATTTTTTTTGCAATAGCATTACTTTCTTACTATATCTAGTACTATCTATCCACTATTATTAAATTTTGTATATATCTATATATGTATGTATGTATGTAACTTTTTCTTGAAGACAGCTGTATCAATTTTGATGAAATGGATGTATTGGATGCAAAGAATCGATTGCTTTAGGAAAATTTGTTCAACCGCTGTATTGATTCGGATGAAATATTCAATATCTAACAATTTTGTTGAAATTAATTGTAATTAATTTATGGTACTTTCTTTTATTTTTGCACATAGTTTCTTTGTTTGTTCAAGCATTTTTCATACCTAACAAGTAAACTTTGAATATCTTGTTCAAAGATGTTTTTCGTCATTCTATCGACTGCTACTTTGACTCAGGAGTGAGTGCTATGCGATAACCGCGTTTCATCCCCTTGATAATATGACTCAACAACTTATCGTCTTCCGCGTTTTAATGAGTCATAAAGATCAAGACACTGTCCAATCTTTTTTTTGTGGTTCTCTAAAAGGAGATTTTTTTTTGGTACATGAAGCAAGGCGGACAACTTCTTTGAAGAAGGGATTCAAAGATCACGTGTAAGGTATGGCAAGGGCTTGAACAAACAGACTTTTCTTAAATAATAGCCATATATATATACACGAGTTAGCTTGTTTTATAATAGTAGATATAATTATTTACATGAGATTCTCCGACAGGCCGTCAGAGGTGTGTAATAGGGGCACTTTTCAATTGCGGGAAAATTATCCAATCAGTTTCTTTGAATTAGAAGTGAAAAAATCTTAGCTTTGAACAATTTATGTAGAAATTTCATTATCCAATTTCTCAGATTGAAAAATAAATAATAAATATTCGAGCAAGTAGATGTAATAAAGAAAAGAGATGGCTTAGACGCCTTTTATCTCTATTAAAATGAGATTACACCTAAGCCAATAGGGCATAAAGGTAGATGACTGTTTTGGTGCTGTCCTTTTAACTGGTACTGGTTCTTCGACTTTTTCTCTTTTGGTTTACGTATATATGGGATAAGGTCTCTGCGGCATTCCGATGTCTAAAAGACGTCCTCTCTTTCCCTCGTCATCTTTATCTTTGCTCTCCCTCCCCACTCTCATCTCTCTCCATCTAAACTTCCGTTCCAAACTCTGAATCAAGCTCCATCGGAACAATTCCCGCATCTTTACTTCTAGCCATTAAAAGCGTCTTCCAATTTCCCTTCACAAGACTTCTAAATTCTAATTTAATTTATCTGTTTCAATGAATCCTCGATACACACTTTAGAGTTGTTTCAATTCCTGTTTGATATTAAGTATTATATTAAAAATTGAAAAGAGAGATCAATAAATATATAGCTATTTAAAAAAAAACTTTTTTAATTAGGTTTTCTTTTCGCCGGCCACCACAAATACTAATAATCATTATTTTTTGAGTTTTTGTTTCTCTCTTGAGAAATATAAGAGGAACAAAACTTTCAAGCTAATTAAATGAATATATAAAAAGAAATAAAATAATATTAATACTGGAGGCTAATATGGATATTGGATTTTGGTGCCCACCATTAACTGCGATTGATGAAGTAACTTTGAAGTAGACTTTGCAAATAGTTGATATCCTGTTAGGTTAGGTTAGGTTAATTATAGGTGGTTGCCGCCCTCCATTGTGATACCACTTGGGCTTCTGGGGGTGAGATTATCTCACTTTCCTACCCCAGGAGAAGACTTCTGGCAGAGTTGGAAATAATTTTTCCAACAAGCCGGACTCGAACCAGAGCTATTTTCATACTTTAGATTCATAATCCACAGCTTATCCTTCTTAGCCACTGTCTCCTCGATATCCTGAAAAGATTCATTAAAATTTTTTAAAACTTTTTCACCTAGCTAGTGTTCTTTTATTCCGTTCATTCATATTTTATTATTCTGATATGTATGTGTTTGTGTTGCCCACATCGGTTTTTTTTTTTTTTTTTTTTTAACCAACTAGCTTAGAATGAAATTTATAACATTTTTTACTTCTCTGAATTAATATTTCTTAACGTTCTTTTATAGTAAAAAAAAATATTTATTTTAGGTGCCATTTGCATCGAACAAAAACCAGTCATTCATCAAGAAATATTTTAAATTTATTTTTACATAAACTTTGTTCAATTTATGTGACTGTATGACATTCCATTTCTTTTCTATATTATGTTGACACTGAAATTGATTGATTTCCAACATTTGTTATTAATTTTTTTTCTTCCCTCTATACTTTTGACTTTTGCTTGAAAAATTAGCGAATAATTTATTAAACTTGTTTATAAGAGTATATTTCATATTGGAAATTTTTTATTCTTATACGGGAATTTATAACACACTAAAATGGTGCCGGTTATATATGGTTGTCGAAATTTTATTGATTTTGATTCTGCATGTAATTTCTTATGTTTTACTTTGGTGTTGTATAAGAAATACAAAGAATTAACATCATACTTTTTATTTAAAGTATTTTCCGCATCTGAGGTTTCTCAGACTTTTTGAGAAATTCATTTAATGTTTATCTAAGATATTTTAAAGAATTTTATTTTTATTTTCTCTTATCTATAAATTTTAATATAGAATATAGGAAAAAAAAAGTATTGAAATCGCAATCGATATCGGAATTTCAACGAAAATACACTTTTTGAGGTCTGTGTATGTGTGAAGAAAAGAACGAGAAAATTCTCGAACCTCAAATTTGATATTTAAAATAGGTAACAAAGTCATAGGATTCGGAGGTTTTGAATAAAATCGCCCAAAGTGTAATAGTACTTTTTAATTTGTTTTTCGATTTCTTCAAAATTTGTTCAAATAATTTTGATTAAAATTCATATATCAACAATTTCTTAGATGATATTTGAAATATACTAATCATTAGAAAACAAAATGAAAATATTTTGGCATGGAAAAAAGTTTTCAGTTCTTACTATATAAGATTATTATCCTGGAAATTTAGACGAATTCATTGCCACCAAATATGTATTTTGGATTAGATCTTCCTTGACCGCCCTCCATTTAGGTAAGAAGATAAAACGCCCAATGGGTCTTATAATAATAATAATATTAATTTAAGCCTATAAAATGTTAGACTATATATATATATATATATATATATATATATATATAAATGTTACATACATATCTTTATAAAAAAATCTTTAATTAAATTTAGAACATTTTAAATTTAGAAAGAAAAAAAAAGTTTTATAAATTAAAAATTTAATTTCTATTAATTTTAGCAGTTCTTCGTAGTTGGTTGTGTGTTAAGGAAAGTGTCGTGACATTCGTGATATTAAATTTTTTATTTTAAATGATTAAATCTTTGTTCTATAATGGACAAAGTGCGAAACCAAGATAAGTTTTTTTTTTCTTTTTATATCACTGCTTGTATTAGTTGCTAATTAGTTTGTTACTGTTTTCAGAAGGTTTCAACGCAACTGAAACCCGGGTAAAGTTTGGTTTTTGTTTGAGATATTTATTTGAGCAAGTTCACTTGAAGACAACAAAATATCTCCTCAATGGATGACTCCTATAATACCCAAGCAAGTTCTGTATACAAAGGCCTTTTACAAGATTAATGTGCTGCTCGAGAGCCGAGTTTCAAGCAAACATCAACTTTGGAAAAAGTTGATCGCCACTAGCACAAAACACCCCCGGGGGGCTATTAAGAATTTATTCAGCTTAAATTAGATGCGCATACTTTGGAAAAATTTTAAATTCGTCAAACAATTCATTTTTTTAGGTATCGGGAAAAAAAAGAATAAATTGAAGATATTTAAAAAAGAATAAAATAAAGAATCAAACATTATTTTAATTAATTAAAATTTTTTACATTTAACAGTTTCAAGAAATATATTCTATATTTTTCGTAATTCAATTTTTTGGAACCCATATGTCCACTTAACGGATTTCCCTTTTTTTGCTCGAGTTGTTTGAAGGAAAATGTCTCTTAAAAGGACAGCAGAGTACAAACAACTCCATACTTGTGAAGCATCCTGAAAGCCCATAATCCATGTTCAAATCCAAATTCATTTAAAAATTTGTTTTCATTATTTCAATTAAAGAGAAATATCTGATGAGGATGACATGTAATCCCGGGTCGTACTACGTTGCCAACTATTTCTCTTGTAACAACTCTAATTTCCAGCTATAAAATGGAAATTTATAATCTCCAATTATTAAAATTTAACCTCAACTATCATCTTCTTAAAACTTATTTTTGATTTTCCACACTTTCTTTTACGCTTGCTCTTCCTGATTACATGAGATCCCTGGTCATTATAAGTCTTTTGAACCTTAGGCATCCATTCTCAATAAAAACAATTCTCTTTAGTCAAATGTATTCGATACTAACAGGTTGTGGTTTCAGTAAGTAACCTTCATGCTAAGCTATTAGGATTCCCGTTTTCTTCTTAAGAAAGTTGCATGTTAGTTGAATACATTTTTATGATGAAGTGAATTTAAACTTGAAATTTCACTTTAGGATTAGAATCTTAAAAACTTTACTCTTCTCTACTAATCGCCTCACGTTCCAAAGCAGTCTTATTCAATCTTACTAAAGAGAAAGAATTTTGACAATTTTTTATCTTTTGAAAGGATGGGATGAACATCAGAAACATCAACCTGAAATAAACATGTTTTTAGTTTTGTTTTCCTGATTACAATTCTAACAGTCTCATTTTTATAAATATATCACTTCTCTTTTCCCAGAAGTAGTCTTTATGTAGTATATTTTTGAGTTTATTATTATTTTTTTTTCTTAGTAAATGTCACTAACTGTAGATTTTCTGCCCATCAATCTGCCATAAATCTTTTTTCGTTACGTAAATCAATTTAATGAATGTAACAGCCACTATTAAATACACCTAGTACAGATACTTCCCCATCCCTAACTTTGATATGAAATTCTATAAAATTTTATAAAATAACCATTATTTATATCTACCATCATTATTTTTAATCCCATCTATAAATGATTGATATGCACCTAATCTTATATTTTAATAGGGGAATTATAAATTCTCATGTTACTGGTAACATTTTTTCTTGTATCTTTAGAACATATCATGTTCTATTAAGATAAATATACCATGAATAATATGAATTATTTTCTAATAATCTAGAACATATAATGAAGAGGAATTAAAAGAACTTGATTGCCTCCTTTTTTTTCTGATTCTTTGATAAATATTAATATTAAACAAATTTTAATTATGTTTATGTCACTCAAAAATGAAATATAATTTTAATGAAATCACTTTAATAAAAAAAATTCTAGTAAGACTTCTAATCTAGACACAATCGTTCTGATAATTTATTCCAATTAATTATCAACTATTTTTTCCCCTTTTAATTGCTTATTTTTTTTCATTATTATATTATTAAAATTTTTTTCTTTTATTAAAGAAGTCTATATTTAAAAATTATTATTTTGGAAATCTAATTCATTAGCTAGATTCAAATAAAATATGTATTAGGGATTTATCTTAAAATAAGAGGACAAATTGACCTGTCGCTTAATGCAAAGGTAGAGGTCTCGCCTTACGTACCAAAGGACACTTGTTTGCTTCCCTACTGAGCGACAAAAATGTATTTATATTACTATCTATCAATTAATATATATATAAATAAGGACGGAGTCTAAATCGCCTCCGATGGCGAAAAAGACTTAAAATAATAATAATAATATAAAGAGGGAAAAATTAAATTTTATAATAAAAAAGAAAAAGTTTTATTCTGTTTTTCTTCATGATCTTGTTCAATTAATGAAGCGAATATTCCTGTATTAATATAAAAAAGTATAAAATTGACTCAGTGATTTCTTTTATGTTTTTAAAGAGAATTGAAGAGGAAGCTCGAAACTAAAAACTATTGAATTGACGCCTCTTAACACATCTCAAATGTTATGATGGAAAAAAAATTAAGTTATGCAATTATTAATATTAACCTAGAGGGAATTGGCCTAACATTAAAATTAAAAAAACTTATTACTTATCCTAGAACTCTATCTAGGACTCGTAGTACTGATGAATTCAAATTTCATTAATTGGGTCATTTGAAAACGAATGATAAAAATTCATCAATAAGTATCACTGAACCCAAATGGGAATTTTATACGAATTTTTGCATATATTGTCTTCATCAGTATTATTACTAATGCTATTAAACCGCTTTTTTGAATCAAGTTCTTTAGTTTTAACAAAAAATCTATTGATGAAACCAATTTACGGATCGATTCATCCATTCACTTAATATAACAATAGGACTTAGAACGAGGGCCCTTTACCCTCGCAGAATTAAATAATATACAAAATGTTTTACACTTTACACCATGGTCAATTTGCTCTCATAACAAATCATTCTTTATATATATATCGTGATTGCTATTTTTGTTTTTAAAAATAATTTCAATATTTTAAATGGAAACATTTAAAACCACTAAAAATTTTCCAGATATTTTAAAATTTTAATATTTGAAGCTCTGATAAAAAACAAAGAAATCTATGAAAATGTTCATGCAAAATAGTATATGCACTGCCTTCTGATATCATTAAGGTGTCAGCTATCTCACGAAACTTCACTTTACAGTCTTCCAAAATGATTTTGTGCACTTTTTTTATGTTTTCTGGAATAACTACTGAATTCGGACGACCAGAGGGTTCAGCATCATCGTTATTTGTATGCCCACGTTTACACTTAGCAAACCAACGTTCGGTGGTTGCTTTCTATGGAGCAGAGTCCCCATAACACTTATCAAGCCAGTACTTTGCTTGAAAGGTATCCCCTCAACAACAATTTTTAACACACGAAATTCCTTTTTTCTATTGTTTTGAAAATAACAGAAGTAACGATATTAAAACCACTGTAACTTGTAAACTAATGGTCGGATTGTCATGAAATTTTGACACATATCGTTTGAAGGTGAATACTTTCTAAAAATCATATGGATCATTAGATGCACCATCTATGTGGGACTTATTGAGTAATGTGTTATTGTAGCTCAGAATTAGGTCTTTTATATAAAAAAAATATTTGTTCATTTGATATCATTTACTTTCTCTTATCTATATATTAATATGTAATATTATTATATAATGAGAAAATATTGTGACCGCAAAAAAAATTAATGTCGAGAATTCAACGGAAATACACGTTTCGAGGTCCCCTGAGTTCAAAAAAATGGGTCTCTTTCTCTCCTTCTGTGTGTGTGTGTCTGTGTGGGTATGTGTCTATGAACAAAATTTCTCAGAACAAAAAGAGGCCCGAGGCTGAAATTAAATATTTAAGCTATTAGTAGGTATCCTCATCGCTTGGATCTCGAAGTGAATAAAATCCACCCACTTTTATTAGTACTTTACTGGGTTTACTTTTTTTTAGTTTTTCTTCTATTTTTTCAAAATTAGCTTTAAGGATTTTGATTAAAATTCATAAAACAACTATTTATTATATGATATTTGAAATGCATTAATCCTTTCCCCTCACCCAATTTAATAAGACAAGTGCTTCATGCATCCATTATTCCCACAGAATTGTTTAGGACCCAATTTACTCTTTTACGTTTTTGAGTTTTTTATTATTTTTTCTCTTAAACTTCTCTAACTATATTGATTAAATTGGCTTGTACGTTCTTTTAAGAGATGATTTAGATAGTCACTACCTAGGGGGATAAGGGTTAATATATTTCAAATATCATAAATATTTGTTTCATGAATTTTAATTAAAACTGTTAGAGCAAATTTTGAGAAAATCGCAATAAACTAAAAAAATTACATCATTAATTTGGCCAATTTTATTGAAAACCTTCGAGATGCAAGCGACGAAGGTACTTTAAGTATAAAACTTCAGCCTCGAGCCTCTTCATGTTTTTGAGAAATCTTATTCATCCACACACACACACACACAGACCATTTTGGGAGTCCCATTTTTTTAGACTCAGTGGACTTCAAAACGTATTTCAATTGAAATCTCGACATCTATTTTTTATCCGGGATACTTTCTCAACTATATATTACATATATAATTAAGAGAAATTAAAATGTATTATTGAAATACTGGGTTAAAAAGAATTTTATATAAAGCACATGTCAAACGAATTTATAAAAAAAAAAAAGAGATGTCCTTGCGAAACTTGTGTTGGTTAGTTCGCTGACCTTCCATTGGTCTTTAGATATTTTTTTTATTTCATCCACCATCCATTTCTTGTTTCGAACGAGAGAGTTTTAATATTTTTTTTTAAGTTTACTTTTGGAGGGCATTCCAAATGATGAATTGCCTTAGGCCGCGCACCCGACGGCAGATAATAATTGCTTCTTGCTCTTTCCTGCTCCTACTTATTATATACATGTAGCATTTGCCCTCATTTTTTTGGAATTAAATACACATTTACATTCATAAATTAGTAATGTTTATATAATATAAAGAGAGCGATTAGCCAGTTATGAATATAATTCTAAGTTAAAGCCAGGTTCAATTCAACTCTATCAATGATGACTAGCCAGGGGAAGAAAACCGGAATCCAACCCAGTAAATTACAAAAATAACCATAATCTGAATATTTTTGACATTTAACTGAAAAGAT
>JAAAKE020168201.1:0-11607 GCA_010014785.2 Anisolabis maritima
CATTTTTATACCTAAATCTGCTAAATAATTTTTGAAATTATACCTGCCAACAATTTTTTTTCTTGTGATCTTTTGAATTAGTTTTTCTTTTTTTTTTTTAGGAAGAGGGTCTTATTAGAAATTCTATTGAAATTTTTTTCATCTTTTTTTATCTTGTCATTGAAATTTTTTATTTTTTTTTTTTGTAATTGTCTATTGGCTTTTTATTCAGGAGGAGGGGAGAGGGTCCACTCCTGAATACGCCACTGTTTGTAATCCAACGCGGCGGAATTAATTAATGACTGATATTCTGTATACAAATTACTAGCTACCTCTTTTTTGGACAAAGAGAGAAGTCAATATATTAATTGGGGACACGATATGATTAAAATATTTTTTTCGCCTTTCAAAGCAAACTCAATTGTTTGTTGATATGCAAAATTTTTTTTTCAATCTATATATAATTAAGTTAGCAGAACTTGATTTCTGGATTTGTCTTTAACTAGTTCGTGAATTTTTTATCATCTTAAATTACTCAAAATGGCCTTCTCTTAATGAGAGTTTAGACTTAGAAATTAGTAAAAAAGTAACATTTAAGTTAAACCAATATGGAACTTGTGGGATGATACTAAACTAACAAGTGAACTTTAGAACAAAACCTAACGACTGGCGCGCTAGTCTGTTGTAAAATCCAGGAGTTATTCTTACACAAATATTTTTTTAGTGGAATTAGGATACAATCCTGGGATGGGGTGGTAAAGGAGCCTTGTCAACCACAGATACAATCAAATTTTCTATACATGGGAAAAATTAGCTTGGGCTTCCCACTTGGAGTGGCCTGATTTTGTCCTCCAGCTCTGAAAAATTTTTCTGGGTATATTAATACTACTGTTCATCTCTTATCTTGGCTTAAGTTGCGCATAAAATATTCTTTTTTAAATTGTCGAACTATATTCATATATGCTGCTAAATTATTTATATCAAAAAATAGCGGAAATACAAGAACTAATATAGGAGTTTTCAAATTTATTTTTTTAAATTTTTAAATAATACGACCAAAAATTCATCTGAAGAGAAAATGAAATTTGTAGACAAAACATGAACTGCATTCCTACAATGGTGTTTGTTTTTTCCTCAATTATAAGTTGAAGATGATAATAATGAATTTAAAAGTGAATGTCCCAGGCTAGTAACAGGAATAGATGGCCATTTCGGGGCTCGGGTTATTTCTGGTGACCAGGACCAGGACCCGGCCGGGTTGCCATTAATGAACACCAGGGGCGCCAGCGCATGCTAATCGCCGGCCCAATTGCACGCATTGCGTATTGATTCTTTCAATACTGATTTGTGTCCTGAATCCCATTGTCCTTCATATCACATCATTTATTCTATTAAATTTTTGCCAATATTCTTCTTTCTCATATTATACTTTTCCATAAAATAACGATCCAACTTTAAAGCGATAGATAATAAGAGGAGGGAAAGGTGGCGGTGGGATATCAAACTTAAACTTTCCACTTATTCTAACTTAATTACATATACGGATTTTGTTTACTTGTTAAATTAAATATTTATGTATGTAAAAATTCTAATGATAGATAAAGTTCATTAATGAATTAAATTTTTATTTTAAATTAAAAAAAAATAATATTTTAATTATATTATTTAGAATTAAATTAAACGTTAATTACCAGAACCCAATTTTTTAGATTTGGGGTGCCCGGGGTGATTAGACTGCAACTACTTGAAAAAATTAATTTTTGTGAATGTAAGAACCACCTATTTTCGGTTTGTAATTTAGTTATATAATTTTTCAATAATTAAGTAAAGGAGAGGGGGGAGCTCAGGAGACTCAAGCCTCCCCCCCCTCCCCCATTAGTCTTCATTAAAACTTATAACTCGAAAATTTTAATTATTCTCATATATTTTAATACTCGATTTGCTTTATAACTCTTATCTGTATATATATATATGTGTGTGTTATATAAAATATAAATCCGCCCATAATCATTAAATTCCTATGCCATTTATTGATTACTTATACCAAAGAAAATTTATATTTATATAAAAAATTCATTGTTCAGTCTTGTAGAGATATTTGATAATAATTAATTATTCAAAAAGTAATATGATTTTATGTTATAATTTAAAAATTAATACTCAAATATATATGTGTAAATAAAAAATTCATTGGCAAATCTCTCTTATTATCGTTTTACTGACAAAGAATATAAATTTTATTTTTATTTTTTAATAAAAAAGGAGTCTTCAGCCCCATTTTTTTTGTCCCCCTAGATATTCAAATCAACAAGGCAAAAATTTATCCAACTCTTAGTCACATCTCCTCCTAGGGAAGGAAACGGGAACCCACCTCAGTACTATGAAAGTTACTCTCTTGAGTAATCACAATGTTTCATTTACTGACACAAATGACTGAATCGAGGGATGTATTTATTATTGGAAATATTTGATTTTTTAAATTAGTTAAATTAGAAATAATTAATAAAAAGAATCGATTACACTAAAATATGTACTTTAAATTATCGTGTTGTTTAATATAAAATATTCCTCTGTGTATATGGAATTTTTTTAGTTCAAATCTTTTAATGAGTTTAACTTTTAATATTTCTGTCAGAAATTTATCATTTAAATTAAGAAATATTTTCTAAGAAACGTTTTTAATTTTATGAAAATATTTGATATCTATGAAGTACACCACCTTACCAACCGTGTTAGAGAAAAGTGTAACGATTTTTTTTTTTTTTATATATATATATATTTTTTTTTAATTATTTAATTTTTTTTTTTTTTAATAGAAATTATTTAAGAAGTAGTTTAAATTTATATTCATTTTTAATCATCATTATCTTTGTTTCTCCATTTTTTTCCAGTTCTTATGAATAGGTTTTTGGGAAATAAAAGAAAAACAAAGGAGTAATAATAAATCATTAAAGAAGCGTTATATTTTTTTTTCTTCTCTTCCTTTGCTTCGTCAATTATCGAGGAGCAAAAGCTTTTTCTGTTCTCATCACCGATTTCGAGACAATAATTCATGTTCTAAACGAAGGATTTTCTTTTGAATAAGCCTCCAATTCAAGAGATCAATTTATTATGTTGGTTCCGCAATATTTAGGACAATGTTCAACTCCCTCTTGGAAAATTAATTATAATTCAAAAGATAAAATAAATAATTAGTTTATATATATATATAGGATGTTTAAAGAGTTTTAAGGAAGGAAGCTAATTTTATTTTATTTGCAACTCACAAAAAAAATCTCTTCATTTTGGATTAAATTTATCATGTTTCCTTTTGTATAAGGCTACTTTGTATAATAAATTTAATAAATAGTTGTTTTTAATATTAAATTTATTGTATCAGTTAGAGATAAAATATTATCTAATAAAATTGGAAGTAGAATCTCCTCCAAGAACGCAGGAATTTTTTAATTGCAGTACGATATTCTATTAAAAAGGCGTATAGGCGTCCGAAAATAGAATTGATTAAAAAATTTTTTCACCTAACCTCTGCAAGCACTGGTCTAAAATTAATAAAAAAACAGGTGAACACAAACGCACATATATATATATATATATATATATATATTTGTATGTAGGTATGTGCTTGCCGAAACCATTAGGTTAGGTGAAAAAAATTTTCAATAAATTATTTTTTTGCCTATTCCCCTTTTTACTATAATATCATACTACAATTAATAAAATATTAGGATATGAAGTTTTGGTCTTTAAATATATCGTGTTATTTAGATATTCTTAATCAATGATTATCTTCAAGAATAGAATGGCTATGGGTAGTTCTGGCAAACACTAGAAGGAGATGTGCCAAAACAGGCTGGTGGGTAGAGACAGGTGCCTTCTCTTCGAGTGTCTTAAATACGTACGCAGGTTATGTCTTACGTGAGGGTCTGAATCTATTGTTTGTAAAATTTATAATCTTCTAATATTTATTTTAACTTTCTAGAAACTTAACAAATTTTATTTATATAAAGATGCGACAAACAGCATATAAACGCAGACATAATGGCCATAATGTGGTATATTCGAAAATGGGGCATTGAATTAAAGGGCCGCTAAAAAAATTTTTGCGTAAAAATACAAGCGTTCTAGTTATGCCAGTGCCATTCCATTTTTAATTTTATCCTTTGCAAACTAAAATATTTCAAAATAAACATCGAGATATATTCTTTTATTATATTTATTCATTAGTTTCTTTAAGAATGCTGTTAAACAGATTTACAACTCCTATATGTCTATTTATTTATTTATTTACATATAAAATTAATTTTTTAGGCGATTTTTAAAACTAATTTCTATTGATATTCTACGTCTAAAGTTAATATTAATAATAATTTTTTTTTTACTGATTTAAGGAGGTTTGAACCAAAAATTAATTATTCATATAAAACAAGACCTTTGTATCTATTTTATTTATCATTTTATATTTTACAGGTGCGCTAGATCAGAATCTCGTTTTTTAGGTAATCATCCTATTTTTAAAGATATTATTTTACCTGGTATATGGTGAAAAAGAACGTTCTTTTTTTTTGTAATTTACGAGGGTTGCCTTTTATATTTCGGGATTTGAGATTAAAAACAAATCTTCATGCAATATTGAATGTATGCTGGTCCCACTAATCTCCAAGGATACCTCAATCTCACGATAAGGCAGTATCAGTTCACGCACAGCATCAATGTTTTCTGGAACAACAACCGATTTTGGACGACCTTCACGAAATTCGTCCTTAACCGAACGATTGAAGTCGGCAAACCATCGATAAACACTAGTCTTTGATGGTGCTTCATCGACAAAAGTCGAATTAAGTTCATCGATGCATTGTTGTTGGGTTAATCCACGTCTAAATTTGTAAAAAATAATCCCTCCAAAATGTTCACGATTTAATTCCATTTTTAGCCGAGATGATTTCAAGTTATTGTAAATTACACAAATAGCGCTCGTATGTCAATATGTTCTGAGTACGTATACAATCAAAAATGTCAAACTTTACAATAGAAGCGTCAGCATCATTAGTTTAGCCCAATCCCGAAATATAAAAGGCAACCCTCGTAGTTATATTTATTGGCATTTATTTGATCTCTGGAAATTTATGTTCTTTTTAGTGCATTTTAGTTACTTAAGAGAGAGAGAGAGAAGAATGCTTTTTTTTGATGGTATGATTTATAAGAGATAATATTTAATAATAATATCAATAAGAAGCTGGTGTGGATCACTCGTCGACATATATACAAAAATAGTCAAAACCCGCTTTTATTATTGGAACATTTTTTATATTTTTTTTAATAATTAAAAATTTAATTAATAGTCACAAATGATGAGACGAAAAGCGGAGAGGATAAAACATTTAATCTACTGCAAACCAAATCCACCTTAAGGTAAAAAAAAAATGCTGGAAATATGACTAAAAATAATAGTTTCATTTTATATTTTTTTAATTAATCTAATAGAGCGCAAAGCTATATGTTTGCAAAGAACACCAAATTAGTAGTTATGTCTTTAGATATTTGTGATAACGAATTGATTAACAGTTGAAATGTTGAGAGGTTCTTTTGGAACCATTTTCTCTTGTCCCCTTCTCTTTTCAAGCAAGAGATGCTTTCCTCCAAGTCATTGAACTTTGTCGATTTCATTTGAAAAAGCATCTTTAAACTGAGGTCAACAAGTCAAGACCAGAAGACCACTTCCTTTGTGGTGACCTACACTCGTAACAAATGACTAAGTTTCTTCAAACCACAAGAGAATCCAGATAAATAGCATCTCTTTTCCACCTAATAACAACTAAAAATTGTTTCTGCCCTTAAATAATAATGTCATTCATTTGCACAAATTTTACTTAAATCAGACCTCAAATAAATGATCTAAAATTTCTGAAGTTGATTAATGTAATTTGAACTTGAAAAGATCCGCATTGCGGAATCAGATTTCGGTATTAGTGATATAAATTTAACTGAAATTGAAAAATGACTCACCTTGAACTTTATTTACTATCGTCAACTATTAAAATTTTAAACAAATTCTTTTCAATAAATCATTCATATATTCGTCTTTTTTTTAATATATTCAGCTTTGTAAATAAATTTTGGCCAATTGTGTTAATTGATAAATAAATAAAGAGTGAAGTTAATTAATAATTTCCTCTAATCAGTGTGTGAAACATGAGAGGAGATTAAAGTTGTCCAAGGGCAGACAATCAGATTTTATTTTAACATGATTATCCCTGATATTGTCATTAAAAGTAATACAAGTAATAAATGTCTTTCAACGAAAGTACTATTGTAAGATGATACAAAATAAAATGTGAATATCGAGTGTGGAAATTGATTTAAAAAAATATAGGGAATGAAGTTGTGACCCTTTCCCACTTTTTAGCCATCTTTTACGCTCTTCTCTGGGCATATAAAATGGCCGCTCTACAACCCTATTGAGTATGTCAAGTTGATTTTGATTGTTTTTTTTTTTTTTTTTTTTTTTTTTTGTTAGGTTCTTTGGATAAATAAATATATTTTCATTAATTGAAATTAAAATATTATATTGACTACCAATTAATATAAATAAATAAAGGCGTAGTCTGAATAGCCCAAGATGCTGAAAAAAAAAATTATTTGAAAAAAAGGTTATAAAAAATTTTATTTGAAAACAAAAAGTCAAAGGATTAAATAAAGTTTTTTCTCTCTATGATGAAGTCCGAATGCTGAGGAAATCGTGGCGAGCTATAAATTTTGGGGGGCCTTTTTTACTGTCCTCATCAGAGAAGTTATAGGCAGCTGTAATCAAAATTACATCAACAAATTAACCTTATCTGTTAATTATTTATATCAAAGAAACTTTAAATCACAAATTTTATTAAAATCTAATGTTTAATAAAAAATTAATTTTGGAGAAGCACACTGAACTAGAAAATTATTCTCTGCTTCTATAAGTTTGAAACTATTAAATGCCAAAATTTAGGGGAGCTGTAAAATTCACAGAAGGATTGATGGACCAACTCCAATATATAGTGCTTTCTCTTTAAGAAAATGCTCTAAATATTAATATTTGGAAGATGTTGCTGGATAACTCGTAGAAGGAAGTTTCGAAGAGTTAATATCAGCCATTGATGTGAGAGTGACGAAAAAACGGCTGGTATTATTTATTGTATAAATAAGTATTTTTACTTTAGTATAATAGTTTGTTTATATATTTGAGTATGCGTTGCAGAAATTATCTGTTTGGTTGCTGGATGATACCATGGGTTTCGTTTTTGCTTGTAAACATCCAAATGACAATATGGGATTTTTCGATTAATTGCACCAGAGCTCCTCTAGAGCTGACCAAGCAATCTCAGATTTTAATTTCTAAGGTAAATTTAACAAGTGTCCGTGTGTAGTTCACTCTGGAGCAATTAATCGAAATATAAGTTAGTGAGTTGTCATATTGGTTGCCTATTTTCCAGGATATAAAAACGAACAAATGCACCATATGGTATAATTGACGACGCATTATTTTAATAATAAATTATATGTCAATAATAATAAATAAATTGATAGATCCTGGAGCGCCATGGAGACGAAAATTTTTATATCTTATCAAAAACAATAAACCTTTCAGAAAAATGCGCTTAAGTATTCCAGGCACCAGATATTTTCGTTATATTAATATTCAAAAATTCTCTTAACTTCCCGATATTTAAATTTTCTGCTTTTAATGTTTATTCTCTAATATTAATTTTGTACATGGCTAATCTATATTATTTTACGACTTCCCATTTTATTTTATTATTATCTCAATAAATAATTCAGTTTTGGTCATAAAGTAGAAAATAAATAATAAATCGATTATTAATATTTGGAAATTGATATAGTATATCTTCAATTAGAGTTTATCTAATATATCATTTAATATAGTATAAAATAATAGAGTGATGTGATTTCATGGAAGAGCATAAAGATCTCTCTAGAGAGAAAGATAGAGCATTAATCCCAACGAGGTCGATATAGACCCTTTAGAATTTAATGAATGTTAAGGAAATTAGGAAAGTAAAATCAAAATCCAAAAAGAAGAGAATTTTTTTTGCTGATTACTAAAAAAGAAAAAGAAATATGTAATTTTTGACTCCTTAAAAATAAATAATTATCTGTTTATAAATGCTGATTTCTTTACAGATATTTTCTGAAGATATGGGATCTCAAACGTCAATTTCTTTTGAAAAGACAACTAAAATTTTTTGTGATCGCAACACGTTCCTCATTATTTTTTTGAGATATAAGATCGTTGAGAGAAGAATCAGGAGTGACTGTAGACCGTAGGCAGACTTTCTTTATTAACATTTCCATAATTTATTAAAGACAAATTCAATGAACCCCAACAAAACTAAATTAGATAAACGCTATTTTTTAATTACTTCCTAACCTCCAAAAAAGAAGATTAAAGTCGTTTCATTTTTTCCATCTTCCCACCGTATTTATTATGGGTGGTAACCTCTAGATTTCTTTGGGCCGAATATGAAGAAAAGATATTCTATCAAGCCCCAGATAAAATATACACTAATTCTATTCGATATTTATTAATCAAAAAGGTCAAGAAATTTTATTCATGGAAATAAAAAATATTTGAAATGTTGATAAGATAGTAAAAGAATTAACAATATATTAAGGAAGTTTATAATTTTATGGGCCGCATTTTTTTAGAGCTCTGGGCCGTCTTTTGAACAATGGTGTATATATCCAGTAACAACAACAACTTATTAAAGTCAGTTTCATAATAAATATTTCAACTCTATCTCATAATTATCTATTTTGTTCTATTTTTTTTAATACTTATAGGTAAATTATAATAAAATAGAAAATATAATAAATTTATCTTAATAAAATTAAAAAATAAATAATATTGTTTATTATAATGTATCAGTGATTGAAATCATAGTGTTACTTTGTAGAAAAACTTTATTGTAATTTTATTGAACCTATCAAGAAAAAACATCAATTATACAATCGGATAACCTGGATTGAATCGGAAGTGAAAAGTCCATTGCCTTAATCAACTCGGCTAACTGGCCTTCTATTTATATGTATATATTAAGTGTTTTATCAAGCAACGTAATTAGGTCAAGTAATAATTCTAAGTGCAGGCAAGAAGTGCTTTTCAATTATTCAGTGAAAAAAGAGCTAGGATTAGCTAGGTGCTGGCCTTGGAAGGATTATTCACTTGGAGTGATTTACAAATTGCTTGTCCTAGAACCGATTGAAACCGAGTCCCTTCAGATAGGATTAGTGCAAATACATTGAATTACAAGGCATGGACATCCATTTCGTACCAGTGCTATTAATAAGGGACACTCCTTCGCAATGGATATTAATAGCTCATGTCAGGCCGATGCAATCTACTTTTTAAGAAAGAATATTTGAGAAAAAAATATTGGATAATTTTTGGAATAGTGGTTCAGCTATACTATTCAGGAGAGTGGCCTACTAAGTGGGGAAATTATCTTTAAAATGTTCTCTTGGTGGGGTACTTTTTTAATGAAATACTCAAGAACTTTTTGAAAATTTAAATTAAAAAAAGTTATTATACTACACTGAAATTTGAATTTTTTAAAAATAATTTGGCTAAATTTATTAACTGATATTATCGGTAAAATTGGATTTAGCCGGCAAAAGAACCCGGACGTCTTACTATAGGATGGATAAATTCGTTCGTTTTTGCTTGCTGGAAGGTATCTCCAATGATCGATTCATAAATGTAATTATTAGGTCATTTGGGTTGCCTACTAAATAGGAAATAATTTCTGCAATCCATGCAACTTGTCAGACAGCCATACTCATACCTGACATCACCGAATGGGTTTAGTGACTGGATTTAATTGGTAAATAAGAGGTCCGGATTCCTAGCTGCATACAATTTTTTTCAGAAATAAATTTAAATATTTTTTACTATTTTTTATATTTATAATTATTGATTAAATGCGTATTAAAATTATCAATTTCCGGTACTAATCACTCAACACGAGGTGACAATTTATTGATGCCAATAACTTTCATGATACTTTCACAATTTTACTTTATTTGGTGAATTTATTATAATATAACAATAAATTATAATATATTCTTTATAAAGATAGTTGGTACTGTGATGGTAGTTTATTTAATTAGTTTTTAATATTAGAGAAAAGCATTTAAACTCACTTGGTTTGGAAATTGTTTAAATTACAAACATTTACATTAGGCGCGTTACCTGCGGACAATGTAACACCTTTGTAAATGCAAAATAAGACATCCCCTTATTTTGCACTCTTGACTTCCCTTGGTCTCTAGTAGAAATTCCATTTACGTCGTCTCTCGTCTGTGACTCTTCTTGAATGCATCTGGTTACAACCCAGGGGTTTGGTTTCAAGCCTTATTGTTTTTGTTCTTAAAGGATTAATCAAGACATGTTAAATTTTAGCATGAACCCGTATTTGACGGTTCTCGCTTTAACGCTTTATCTCCGATCCGTGTTTTGTAATTTCTTTAAATAAATATAAAATTACAAATTTGGTACGTACATGTAGCGGCTAAGATTATATAATATTTGAGAGTATAAATTTTATTTTTAGAGGTAATTTTTTTAGGTTTTTTTCGGGATCTGAATTCACTTAGATGATAGGTAATTATACTATAATTGGTAACTCATATAATTTAAATAAATAATAGTGATGTAAATTACTTCATGGTGCTGCCTGGGAATTGAGTGATTTATAGGAGGTTATATTCTTCACACCTAAGAAAATAATAAGGTATGTTCCACCATTAATATAAAAATAATATTAATAATTTCTCAGAAAGGGGTTTAGTCCTTTGGAAATTCAAATAATCTGATAAGAAATATTCCTTTTAAGATGAAAGATAATGAATGAGACTAATGGCGGGGAATTCCCTATACGACTCTTGGCAAAAGTTTACGAATCCTTCTCTCACGGATGACAATTAGCCAAGCTAGGTTGCAGTGGGGTCTTTGGTTCTTTCGTCCTGCGCCTGCGCCCCTTACAACCGGCTTATTTTGCACCCTTCGCGCCCAGCTTATTTTGCGCCCCTCAACCTCTCACACTAGGGGATTTCGAGCCTGCCTCTACTTGAAGGTGATTTGTAGCAATGGCATATGAAATGAATTTAACTTAAACTAATTTCGAGCGAGTAAAGCTCCAAGCTGTCTCGCATGTAAAAACATTGGTTAATATTTTTTCCGATTTATTGAAGCTTGTTTAAACCATCCATTCGTTTCGTTCTAGTTATATGGAGATCCCATAAAAAAAAAATTAAAAATTCTCTATCTGAATTTTAATATTAAAAACTCAATTTGTTTGAAAATTAAATATTCTATAATAGAGAAAAGCGGTAATATTTTGCATTTAATGAAATAGTGGAATGGAATGTTATATATATTTTTTTGTATTTTTGATTGAGAAGAAATAATATCATGTTATGTTTTTATTTAATAATATTTATTCATCTCTGATGAGATTGTGATTTGTATGTTAGTATAACAATTTCTATAAGAAAAAACAATTTTGCGTGATGAGTTTGTGTTTGGATAATTCGCGCTTCACTCTGGACTCGAACATGGATTTCCCGTATTTGCGG
>JAAAKE020168212.1:0-11607 GCA_010014785.2 Anisolabis maritima
ACATGCTTCGAAGGCCGACTATTTGACACCTCAACTTTTTAACATCTCATTACTTAGAAACTTCTTTTAATCACTTACTTCATTCAATAAATCATTTGCTTATGATGTGTATGATAATTATACGTATTTTTTGAGGCTTAGTTTATAGAAAAATACCAAAGGCTGAATAAAAGCTTAGATGAAGTTCTTAATCTCTAAAAAAATAAACAATATAGAGCAAGACCCCGCTTAACGCGGGGTATACGTTCCATCAAAGAGGAGCCTTATACGTTAAACGAGGTCATCTCATCATGTAAATAATGGAATTAAGGGAAAAGGGGTAAAAAATTAAAAAATTGTTCAGGTATTTTGTCACTTAAATTCATTAAATATGTTTTTTATAACAATTCAACAACAAAAACTTATTTCTTAAAATATAGAAACATAACATGGATATATAAAAATAAATAAAATTCTAAGTCATCATTTATGTTTGAGATCATTCAGATTCTTCTGCATTTCCAATTTTCTGCCTTTTTATTAAGAAGGTATCTAATGTCATTTGCATTTTCCTTTTGAACTCTGTAAGAAGTTGTCGTTAAGTGGACAAGGCATCCATGACACCCCGTCTCAAATCTATAAAACCATCCTCGACTTGCATCGAAAGTTTCAGTTGTGTCACCTACTTCAACCTGAATATGATTAAAAATTCTTCTCGTTTTTTCCATTACAATAGCTGGGCTTAATGGCATATTGCGTTCAATTTCGTCGTCAATCCATATAGAAAGTCGTTTTTCCATTTCCTCTATCGTATTATTTCTAGATCGGGAAATTCTAGTTGCAGAGGTGGTTGTAGTTGTAGTTGCTGATGACACTATTTTTTCTTTATTCTTAAGAATTGTCCTTATTGTTGAAGTTGACAAGTTCAAATTAATACCAATTTGAGATTGACGTTCACCAGTATCTAATCTTCTAAGCACTTGCATTTTAGTTTCCTGCGAAATGCTTTTTCTTGTCGCTTTATTTTTGTGTTTTTTATCATCACCTATAATAAAAATTAAAAATTATAATATTTATTACTATATCAATCATTATATTACATAAATTTATACTTTCAATAACGGCAACAAATGTTTGAAACGATAAAAATACGTTTATGTAACACCGCAAGGAAGAAGCAATGCAGATAAATTAGTTTGGATTTCGGGTAAGCCCAACGCTGCGTGCAATTTTCGGAGAATTCCACTATTCCGAAAAAAACCTCGTTAAACCGAAACAGCGCTAAACGGGGTCTTACTGTATATTAATTTCATGGATTTATCTTCATTTCGTCACAAGACGTCGGCCCTTATCTTATCAAAATATCATAGTATTTTTCCTTAAATCAAAACTAATTACGTTTTTGTAAAGTAAATTTAAATGACTCAGTGTCTTGCTATTTGAATCATATTACTAAAAGAAATTAGTTTTCTTCAGGGGTGGAGTGTCGGCAAAAAAATGTGCCGACACTGACACCGGAGTCGGCATTTTTATTTTGCCGACTCAGACAGTAAACAGAAAAACAGCTTTCACCCAATGAATGTAGTAATAGAAAAAACTATTGTAGTTATCAATCCAAGTGTTTAGAGAGAACACATTTTCTTCCTCTCGTATAAGTAAATATCGATAAAATATTTTCCGAAAGAAAAAATATTAATTAAAAAAAAAGGCAACGAGGCAACAATTTCTCTCACTTTTTAGCCATCTCTAACTACTGTATATCTACCTGGGAATAAAAGAAAGACCCTCTCTAAAGTATGCATGTCAGGTCATGTTGATTTTTATTGTTATTTTTAGATTGTTTTGAGGATAAATAAATATATTTTCATTAATTGAATTTAAAAATAAGTCAAAGAGTTTCTCTCTATGATGTCATATGTTTATTATCTTATACCCAATTTTTTCTTTTTATTAAAGCAAATCTACAAGTCCTGGGTTATAACGGTTACAGGAACAAACTCACAGCAGCAATGTAACTAGGATTCTTGTTCAAAGAGGGGGCCCAAATAAAATTTTTTCCTTGTACGGTGATTAGAGTTATTTTTTATTTTTTTCATAAATAGTTTTATTTTAATTTTCCTTAATTTCATTGTAATTTCGTAATTTTTCTGCAATTATTTTTGATTTTGAAGATGTCTGAATATGTTCAGGTTCTAAAAAAACTCAAAATATGGCAAGGTTGAATTTGATAGAATATTTATAATTTATCATAATATGTCGTCAAGGTTTTTCATAAAAAATTTGAAAATTAGGAAATTTATTAATAGATAATAGGTATAATTCTTAATGTTCATATAACTGACTTAAAAGTGGAAAAAATTACTGTACACATAAAACATTATTTTTTAATGGTAAAATTATTGACCAGGGATATATATATATATATATATGGTCCTAAACTAAATAAATTAATGAAAGAATCGAATCGTTTCATTGTGTACATGTCCCTCACCTCTCCAAAAATTTTTTATATAACTAACGGGCGCAGGTCCACTAAAATTATCGCATTGTAGTACTGAGAATGGCCGACGTCATTATATTATATTATATTTGCTGAATAAAGAGATGCAAAGTGAACCTGAGAAAGGCGGCTGGTTTTTTATTTTCTCCGAGCCTTTATATAATGGAAGAAAATTTTCAAGAAATCACGAATAAATGGATAGTGCATACATTGTGATTTCGTTTATTACAATCCTCTAGCACTCCTCAAGTTTTATATAAATTGAGTGAAAATTAAAAAAATAATTCTCTGGGGTATTTGAAAATATTTTTTACTAAAGTGAAGTGGAGAAACTTTAGCTAAAGAATATAAAAATTTTATTTTGCTATTAACACTTCAAGCCCCAAACTTGTTCTTCTATCCTCTCGAAACTTTTGAATAAAATCAGCCAACGGGTTTACTTTAAATTACTAGCTTTTTCGATTTACTCAAAATTTGCACTAACGATTTTGATAAAAATTCATAAAACAAATTATTTATTATATTAGATGAACTTTGAAATTTATTAAGTCTTATCTCCTCTTCACCTCCTAAAAATGTTTAAGGCCCACCTTACTCTTTTTTTTTTTAGGTTTTTTTGTGATTTGCCCTTAAATTACTCTAACAATAGTGATTAAATTGACTCTACATTGAAAGGCTAGCTAGAGGGCCTGATGCAAAAATCTGGTGTGGCAGCACTTACTTTAGCTAAGAGAAAGTTGTATAATGGGCATTTAGTCACACCATATTTTTATTTATATCCTTTGTTATCTCCTCTTCACTTCGCTTCAAAAAACCTACAGCCAGAAAAAACAACTTAAACTTTTCAATTATTTATACAAAGGGGGTTGCTTTAATCTCAAATCTTATTAAAATTTAACTAAAAATAAAAAAAAACTTGCTGTGATGTTTTAACCATAACCAACCATTGTTTCGCAACGCACTATTAAATATAAAAAACCTATTAACAATATTTACTGTAGATTTGGGTTTATAAAATTCATAAACTTTTCCTTCTAAAAATTCTTAATATACTTTTTCTTATTTATAGGTCATATAAACAAAATTTTCTTTTAATGGTTTAAATTAATTATAAGAACTCACATTTTATAATTCTAAACTTGTTTGTTTGATTTGACTAACAACACTTTAATTTAATAGAAATGAATTTAGCCAGAGTCACATTAATAACATTTCCAATCGATTGAATGAATCAATTGAAGAGAGAGAGAGACAGAGAGAGAGCGAAATGGGAGAAAATAATTTCTTGAATGATCTAACCCTGAATGAGGTTTCACTGTTGATGTTTACATTTATAATCTTCTCTTGTGACTGTTTGGAGAATGTATCGAGAGAGACTTCTCGAAGGATGATGATTTTAAAGATGACTGGATGGCTGACAGTGACGTTACCCAGCCAATTGAGAACAATGACTGATTGGTCAATAACAAATGTCAAATAGAATCACATGAATGCTCCGCGGGTTAATTTCCCGACGAGGCCAGTTCCCATCCTGTAGGAATCTTGAGAACTAAATCCAGTTTTGTTCATTAAGTTGATGACAAAGAGGAAGATCAACAACAATCATCATGTGACTATTAATATTGGCAACATAAATATTTTTGGAATACTCGAGAAGGATGAACAAAAATTAAAGAAGAAAAGAAAACTTTTCTTTCTAAACAAATTTTTACTCTCCTATAGACGAGACTTCTAGAGTGTCAAAGCAAGAAAATGGTGAAGTGGGGTCACAAGACAAAAAGATTGAAAAACACTAGTCTAAGGAATATGCTGAGTGAAAAAAAATTTATATATAAGCTCCAAAGTGCAAAGACATTACTCCTTATTTGATGATAGGAAAATCTCGAGACATTTCTGTCTGTCTGTTGTAATTTTACTTACTCTTACCTATATATGCAATACTAACTGTACAGGTCGCCTCCGGCGGCTTCGCACTCCCCTGAAGTTTCTTCTCTGGGAAATTTTCTGCCTCTCTTTTTTTTTTTCCAAATTTATTTTTTATCTTTTTCTAAAGCCTTTTTCGGCATCTGTGGCCATTTAGACTCCATCCTTATTTATTTATACCAATTGGTAGATGTATATATAATATAAATACATTTTTGTTGCTTAGGACGGGAAGCGAACCACTGACTTTTGGTAGATGAGGCAAGACTTTTACCTCTGTACCAAGAAACTGTTATTTTTTTTACATACAGCCCCTGAAGAGTTTAATGTTATTTTTCTAGGGGAGGAGAGGTAGTTGCTGTGACACCCTGTTCTATGAAAGGGACGAAAAGAAGGATTTTCTCTCAAAGACTCTTTGCAAGGAGTAGGCTATACGCTAGTGCTAAAAGGGTCCCGGGTGTGTCTTCGTGCACGAAAGCACCTCGGCTAAAGAAACAGGTCCAAATAAAATAATAAAAAAAAAATTATACCTATTTATATGGATAGAGAAGAAGATATAGTGAGAAAGAATTGCGATCGCAAAAAAATCGATCTCGAGAAGTAAATAATGGTTTTGAGGTCCCCGGAGTCTAAAAAAATCCGGTGTGACGGCCGCACATCACACAACTTTCTCTTACATAAGGGAAGGAAATTTGTGTTATATGCTGCCACAATTTTATTTAGCTTTTATTTTTATCGTTTATGTGTATTAATCAATTATTAAAATTATAAAAAAAAAATAAATTAAATTCCGTTTGTTATCAAATTAGGATAGTTCCCCCCCCCCCCCCAATCTAATTCATTTATAAACAAGACCAGAGGAGATCAATTAGATCGCGATCTAGGGAAAATTTTGGAGAGGAAGACGAACGATCTTTCTCATCTGAAAATGATTTTCTTGTGATTTAGCTGGCAATTTCTCTTATCTTAATCCCCTCTCCCCTATTGATCCGCCCTTGGTAAAGAATATAATATTATCTACTTTGAATATTGATTATTTTAACATCTCAAAATAAAACTTTTCCTGAATACACTAACAACACTTGTTTCTTTTTGTATATCTTCTTGCCTCTCGACTAGGGGTAAATTAATCTAATAAGATACAAATTCTCTCAAATGAGAATTAATTCTTTTATCAATTGCACTTCGACCTACAAACTTACGTACACATAATGCAAACAAGACCTAGACCTGCGTAACTAGAATTAAGTCCCGGGCAATCTTTCACTTTTTAATTTCCACTTCATTAAAAAATACAATATTGTGATCTGTTAAATATGTTAATAAATTCTTTTGTATTTAGTTGCTGAGAGGTGGGTACCAAAATGACCAACTAAATAATGGATTTTTTGATTAATTTCTCCAGAATCTATAATTGACCATATGTGCTCAGTTGTTAATTTCTAGGAAGATTTAACACTTACGCATGCGTGGTCAATGGTAGAGTTCTGAAGTAATTAAAAAATATTTGGTGAGATGCCTTCTACAAAACAAAAATGAATGAATTTATGCACCCCTTAATATAATAATACCATAAAAATAACTACATTTAGTTCAAAAAATGACGTAAAAATTAAGACACTTTATTTTATAATATAAAAAGGGGCTATAATTTATTTAATCTTCTTCGTAGCTCTGCCACAAATTTTGATAATTTTATTGTACTTTGCGCACTATATTTGACAAAAATTCGTTAAAATAAAATTTCGCAAACACCATAAGAATTAATTTGAATATTTTATCCCATATTAAGAGAGTGGGGTGTTTAACGAGAAGCGATAGACACCACAAGACACAACAAACACACCAAAAGGTTTCAGCGCCCTGAATCATCATATTGTAAAATCCGTTGGAACCGACTGTGATATCTATGGAGTAACACCTACTAATACGGATTTTGCAGTGCGGCCTTATCCGATCAGTTACTTTTAAGAATATGTAACAGGCGGATTTTGAAATGCGACCCGATCGCTTCAGTGAGCGTCTAGCTTAAATTAAAAATTGAAGAAATTGAAATTTAGGGAGAGGAAGCTATCTACGAAATCTGTATTAGATGCTAAATTTTTTTGATTCCTGACCGGTATTTTAGAAAATTAAAGCTTGCGTATAAAATTTTTTTTCTATTAAATAAAATCATAAAAAAAAAAAACTTTTTTGATAATGAATCAGATAAATAGGTAGGCTACTTGAGTTAAATTATTATGTTTACTAAACATTATTGATAAAATGCAAATATTTCGATTATATATAAAGATAACTGACGTAATTTAATGGATAATCTCAACAAGACAAAGATGAATTGAAAAACATTTAAAATTATATTAAGAGATTAATCTTATAATTCTTTTGTTGAAACTCTTGACCCCGTATCCCACAAAAAATATAACTTAGATTTTTTCATTTTATTATTGATTTTAAAAAAAATTAATTAATTTATAGAATCTTGTTTTGAGTAGGCTACTAAATTATTGTAGATTTAAAAAATACCACATAACAAATAATATCCTATCTCTTACTTTTGATAAATATTTATATGACATTCTTGTATGCACAAATTACCTATAGTCCACCAGAAGGGATAAATTTTTATGAATATGCCGAAGATCATAAAATATGACTGCAATAATTTTAATAAATAAATAAGTTTATTTGATTTAATTTTAAAACAAAATAATAATAATAATAATAATAATAAATTATGAATCTCATATAAATCATTTGTAGTTCTAGTTATTACTGTAATAAAATGCTAATGTTCAGATGAAGCATGAAGTTAATTACAAAATAATTTTTTTAAATTTATTTACCTCGGCATAATATTCATTGAGAATGCATTCGCAATGGGTTATATTAGTTTAAAATTAATTCTATTAATAAAATAGTTTTTTTTTTTTTTTTTTTTTTTTGATATTTTTAACAGCGTTTAAAATTTTGCTTGATACCATATTTCCCTCTCTATTATATCCTTAATTATATATGTATTTATTATTTTTTTTTTTTAATTTCTGGAATTTAACTGGCCCTGAGGTACGAAATAATCTAGAAATTATCCGAATGTCATATGATATCCTTATCATAGGCTTGTTGGTTTACTACGGCATCTGGTTCCAAATTATTACGAAATCGTCGGATACAAAGGCTTTATTTTGCCAATCATTAACTTCATTGAACAGTCGAACAATGGGATACTATTTTATTCACAGGGGACCCGAATCAGTCTCTATCATTCTGATCCAGTGTTCATCAGTATCGAGTGTTGAGACGACGAAGGGAGCGTTTCTCTGCTTCTGTATTAATAGTTCTGGGATCATATCCATTCCAAAGAACTTCAATTATGGTATGGGGTTGCATTAACATTAACTCTCGTAGCGAAATTGTTTTCATCGAAAATTGAACTCTAATCGCAGAGAGGAACACCGAAGAAATTCTTGAAGAAGTTGTGATCCGTTTTTCCTTTTTGGTGGTGACTTTTTACTAATGCAAGATAATGCACGTCCTCAATCAAGTTAAAATCACGAAATTAAATTGGCCTCTACGTTCCCCGAATATGAATCCGACAAAGTACGGGATATGTTAAAAAGACATTAGAAGATATTCTCCGGGTCCAGTGAATTTGAAACAACTTAAAGTTAATTTTCGAAAACAATAATATCATTTTACTGAAAAAGAGATCCAGCAATCAATTATTTCTATGCCAAGAAGAGTTAGAGCATTGAAAAATGTGTTAAGAGGAAATACTCGCTACTAGAAACAAAAAAAAAAAATCTAAATTTATTTATTTTCTTAAAAATTTACTTGTTGGACAGATTATATTTTATTTATGATGTAATAAAGTTATTTACTACAAAAAAAAAGTAAAAGATTCTATATTTCAATTTGAAAAATATTAGTGTCTGGTTTTTTTTTTGAGATTGAGTATTTTATAAAAGAACGAATTTTTATTGGAAATGTTTTAACCTCATAATACGAAAAGTCTCACATTCTCTTTTAAAAAGAATAAAGTAACACACACACAGTTGATTGTTTCTTTTGAAACGCACTGTACATATTTAATTCACTTAGGTATATTCTATATTCTTCGGCAATAAAGCAATTAAGTGATAAAATGTTTTTAAAATTATATTGCTTACCAATTAATTTAAATATATAATATATGAATTAAGTCTAAATGGCCGAGAAGGCCGAAAGACTTAAAAAAAGGGACCAAATTAATAAAAAAAGACAAATTTTTTTGAAGTGGTCTTTTTTTATAGGCCCTATACTGTTTATTATAATAAGTAATTATGTGCAAGTAGTCATATGCCTCAAACCAAGTCGATCTCTGTGTGAAGCAATACTCTATGAAGTTACTTTATTTCCTCTCTAATTCATCCACTTTTATATAAAATTCTTGGGCTATTATTTAATATAATTTCGATATGGAGAGTCTTTTTTAAGGAGCACCGGCCTACTCTGGCAAGCTAAGAGGAGATACTTTCTTAACGCCTCCTGGGGATGGCGAAGAATAGAATTAGATGAATTAGTTTTAAAGAAATTATTTTTTGGCGGGGGGGGGGGGGGAAGAATTTTATTGAACTAACATAAATTATAAATAATAAAACTGAAAAAAATCAAATCCTCCCCTAAAAACAATTTCCAAGTTTTTTATTTATTAAAAACTAATAATAATTTTCTCTATTCTATGTAATTTAAGTTCTTTTAGTTAAATTCTCGATTAGTCTCTCTTACGATAAATTATATTTTAATTGTGAGTTACTTAGATAAGCTGGTTGCCAAGCCAAATTATATAATTGTTTTTTTTTTTATTAATCTAGAGGTTCGATGTATAGAAGAGGTGGAATTATTTTTACGGGGATATTTATCAAATTACTATTAAACATTTTTTTTAAATACTACGAAAATTCCTGAGTATAATTTTTTTTTTTATTTTAATAAATATTTTTTTATTTAATGATACAATTGAAAAAATATTAAAAAAAAAAGAAAATTATTCAATTATCTCTATATTAAAAGCTTAAAAATGATAATATCAATAGATAAATTGGATTTAATATAGCTTAAATTCTTTGAATTGGGAAATTTCACAAAAGAAGAAAACAAGTCAATTAATCAAAAATGAGCATGATGTATGTAGTTAGTATTCCAGGATTTTACAAAGGAATTTTAAAATATAAATCATATGGCGCCGCTTGCTATGTGTCTACCCTTAGTCCAAGGAATAAAAATATTTTATAAATAAGATCGGATTCGGTTAAAATTCGAGCTCGCGGCTCAGAGAACTTGGCATCCTCGGATTTGATAGGCGAGAAAACTTGTAAAAAAGATGAGATAAAATTTGTAGAGTCTTTTTAGGAACACCAAGCTACGCCGACCTATGCAAATATTTTAGGGCCCGGTTCAGAGACGGATTAAACGCATGGGGGAACGCATGGAAAAATATCTAAGACCGAGAATGGCCTAATAAAGCCAAGATATAGGATTTGGTCCCTTAAATGAGGCCCCAATTTATATTTTGTCTAGAGCGTTAATCGGTCATAGCCCTGCTATAATGTTTTCTGAGGCCCCAAAAAATCAGCAGCCGGCCTTACAGTGCAGTGATTATGAAATTATATTGTCTAAAAGAATTTTCAAAACTTAATTTCATCCTTCTTAAAGAGAAATTCTGTTTGACATTTGGAAAAATTATTCACTCTCCTTATAATGCAATGCCCTTGCTTCAAATAAAAGTTCCGTGAGGCAATAAAAGAGAGATGGTTAGATCAAATTCTTCTTATTTATGAAGAAGCATATATAATCTATGCTCAAATTTTGTTTTGGTTTTGGTATTTATTATTTTCTTTAGAAAAATTAAATTATTATTATAAAAATTTCTTTTTCTGATCAAATATACATTTATTTATATTAAAATTAACTTAATAAACAAATATAACAATTTAAAGATTCATAATTGCTATTTTAACTAAAAAAATGTAGATGACCTGTTTTTTTGCGATTGAGTGTATTGTTGTTTATTGATCATTAAAAAGTTCATTTTCTATGTCTAAATATTATATTCATAACTTTAACCTGTGGTATTTAAATAATAAGATTCGAATCTCTTAAATGAATCCAACTTCCTACACTCACGGCCAAGGCCAAATAAGGAGGAAGATATATTATAAAATTTAACAAGAATTTGGAAGAGATAATTTTTTTAAATAGAGAGAATATTTTTAACAATAGTGAGGTGAATCATAATAGGTTACAAAGAGCCTTGGACAATTTTTATCACAATATGCTGGAGGCCCTCGTGACTTGTACTTCGAAACTTTTGAATAAAATCGGCCAATAGGTACTGGAACTTTTACTAAAATTTTAAAGGCGGTTGCTCTTCAAAGCTATTAAATAAAATCGGCTAACGAGTAATAATACTTTACTGATGTACCTTTTAGTTTTTTCGATTTTTACAAAATTCATTCTAACAATTATGAATAAAATTCATAAAACAATTATTTATTAGATGATTTTTGAAATTTATTAAATCTTATCTCTCTAAAATTGTTTGGGACCCACTTTACTGTTGATCTTTTTTTTTTTTTTTAGGTTTTTTTAGTTTTTGTAACTTTCTCTTAAACTATTATAACGATTTTGATTAAATTGGCTTTACATATAATGTATTAATCATTTCCTAATCAAAAATAGTGTGGGGTCCCCAAACTATATAATTATTATATAGTCAATAAGGCTTATGCTAGGAAGCTGGGGATGTTTGGTAGAGTTTTGGAAGATACGTCCAAGGAAGTCAAGTCCAAAGTTTATTTAACTTATGTGAGGCCTAATTTAGAATATTCTTCAATGGTGTGCGATTAACATCCGCAGCAGTTAGAGAGGAAAATAGAGATGGTTCAGAGGAGACCAGCTAGGTTTATTTTTGGAAAATTTGATAGGTTTAGTATTCCTAATTAGCCAGTTAGGTTGGCTAGTTTATTAGAAAGGAGAGAATGGGCTAAAATTGAAAGTGAGGTTTAGGGAGTGTTAAGGTTTTGGGAGTTGGGAGGAAATCTCAAGTAGGTTTCAGGAGCCAAATTATTTATGTAGGATAGATCATACGAAGAAAATTCATAAGCCAAGATTCTTGAAAAATATAGGTTTGCATTCGTTTGTAGGATCTGGTATTGATTTATGGA
>JAAAKE020168223.1:0-11606 GCA_010014785.2 Anisolabis maritima
CAATATTGCATGAACATTTGGCCGTCAAAAAGATTTGTTTTTGATCTCAAATCCCGAAATATAAAAGGCAACTCTCGAATTTGCTTTAGCTATATGTATTAATAAATGAAAATATTTATCTTTAAGGATCTGTAGTCATTATTCCTATCTTATAAATAAATTTAATGTTTTGCCTATAAATATTAATAAGTTCTCCAAAGTTTTAATTAAATTTATTCATCAAATAAAGGCTTTGTAACCTGACATAACTTTATCATATATTTTCTACAAAAATTTTTTTTCACTTTTGGAATAAATTTATTTTGTAATATGTGTTGACCTTTTAATTCCTTCCCTTATTTAGATATTTTTAAAAGTTAAGATTTTTTTAATATGATGAAAGCATTAAATTAATTTGACTATATTGTTTTAAAAATAATAAAGTGTCCAAAGTAAATTTCAGAATCTCTTTTATATTGAACTCTTTCGCCTGGAGATACCAACTTCGAAAACTCTTCAAGTGAAAAATGTAATGAATTCGACTTTTTATCTAAAAAAGAATAAATTAATAGAAAAGAGAAAATTAAAGCCTCCGGGCGCATCTTTTTCAATTGGGTTGCAGATAAGAAAGAAAAGCTCAAACAGTTGCGCCCTGCAGGGTAATAAAGGAAAATGGCATTTTAAATGAAATAATAAGATTTTTCCGACGGTGTATTCCGATATAATCCCAAGATTAGTTGCCTCATCCTTAATCGGAGTTTAAAATTTATTAATCCAACATTTTATAGAAATTTTATTAAAGAAAATAGCTGGCTGAATAGTGGAAAAGCCAAAGGCTGAATTTAAACTGTAAAAAATTTTTACAAGTATATTCATTGCTATATTGTAAATTATCTAATTTCAAATAACAAACCCTTCTCTAAAAGTTGAGAATATGTACATAAATAGATATTCAATAACTAAACATTATTAGTCATATGAATGATAGATTTACTCTTGCCTTAAGAATCAGTATAAAAAATAAATGTATTAAAAGAATGATTATTTGTTTCTAAGATCCTATAGAATAGCGGTCGTCAACCTTTCGGATTACACGGGCCACAAAATTCAGAATGTGAAATCCTGTGAACCACTAATGTGAATTTTTCACATTTGTAAAATAATGATCAGAAAACTTGCAATTTATTAATATGTAATTCATTTATTTGATATAACTAAAATATAAATGCTTATTTAATCATAACAAAATCTTTAATTATTATAAAATAAATGAAGTTTATTCGATTCGATTTTTGACTTTGGAACGAAGGCCGGAAGAACTTGAATATTTATAACTATATTTAGAGAATATTTGAAACTCTAAATGGCCATCGCAGCCGAAAAAGAGTATAAATTAAAAAATAAACAAAAAAAAAAAAAAAAAAAAATTAGGAGACATATTGAAATTGTTCAGGTGTTTAGTTTAATCCACTCTCTTTGATTAACAGAAAAGTATTTCATTTATTTTATATAAATTATTTTATTTAAATGAGATAAAATAAATACTCTCCTGTTAATCAAAGAGAGTGGATTAAACTAAACACCTGAACAATTTCAATATGTCTTAATATAATATATTATTTAAAAGAATCATCTATATTTGTTGAAAAATATCAACCGATTAATGGTTAACTAAGATTTTAATTGAAGTTAATTGGAATGTTTACTTTCCGGTTAAAAAAAATCGACATTGAGATTTTTACATGTCTCTATTGAAATTTTATGTTGATTTTTTTTGCTTGGAAGGATGGGATTCTCATGCCTCCCCTCTCCTTATTTATATATATATATATATATATCAAATATCAATTTTCTCTTAATTATAAGAATCATCTGACATAGATTTTAAGTATAATTAAAAGTTTTTAATATTATTTTTGTGTCATCAAAAAAAAAAATAAATTCATTCATTTAATTGTTGATTGAAGAAATGTATTTGTATATAAAAAAAAAAAAAATAAATCCACGGTCACATAAAGTTTTATTTCTCATAAATTCTAAATTCTGATGTTTATAAATATCATCCTCCCCAAATCGCAATATGCTAAAATTAGCAAATGAAAATTGCTCTTTTTTCTCTCTTTTCGAATTTTCATTCAATTTTAGTGCCATTTCTTTTGTTTATTTTTTTCTTTATAAAAAAAAAGTCGAAAATTACCCTCCGGTTTTTTCAAAATAAAAATAAAAGGGGTGCCCGAATCCCACTGGCACCCCTAAACAATACGAGATGACAAAAGCATTCAAGCATTTTCAAATCAAGAGAAAAGGAAAGACAGAGAGAGTGACTTAATTGACCTGGATCCAATATATATATATACCCTATTAAGAGAAAGAGATGACTACATTCGTTTGGATAAATTAAATAAAATCTAATATAAGAGGAATTTAAAGGAATAAAAAAAAAAAGAAAAAAAACAATTATATTTATTGATGTTAAATTCAATTAAAAAAATATATTTCCTCTTTTCGATAATTAATATCAGAATTGTTATTGCAGAAATTAATATCCGCTCTTTCTTTTCAAGTAAAGTCGAGATAAATAAACTCTAGTCACCACAAACTCACTCTCTATTCAAAGAAAATACGACTATTTAAACTTCAGAAGTGATGATCAATTTTTGGTACAGATCCGTTTAAAAATAAATATCTTTTTATCACTTTTATGATTAGTTTCCAAGTTAAATGATAATGTTTATTTTCTATAAATAAACTTGATTATGGCAAATTAAATGACATCAATAAACTTATTTTCTGGACTCCAAAAGTTGATCAAATTGGAATATTTTGTAACATTTCTGTTAAATCTAATTTGTTCTACACATCCAGAGAAAGATAGGCAGAAAGACTTCTACCATATGCTAATAGTCTCATTCATATAAATTATTGTTAAATTTTTTATTTTTTTTTCTTTATAAAAAATTAGACTATATTGGCAGAAATAACTATCATATAAATTAAATAGAATACCATGGCTATGGACGGTCGGTTAAAGCTTTAAAACATTTAAAGATATTATATATTTATGTGATGGCTATATACAAGTGTGGAAATTCGAGTATCTGTGTAAAAGAGGACAAATAAAATAAAAATTTTATGAGGAGGTAGAAGCTCAGTTCTTACCAAAAATCCTGAAGTGCCATTGCTCCAGAGAGGAATTAAGTAAGTCATTACTTTAAAAATTATTTATTTGTTTTCCTCATTGGATCTTATGACTGCATTTTAGACATTTTTGTTCATTTATTAAAGCCTACAAAGATCGATTGATTTATTATCTTAGATTTCATTGAAAGATGTTTATTAATCAGTGGCAGACCAGGCCTGAATTCAACGTAGATTGGCCAATCATAGTCACCAACCCAGGTCCGGATTCAGTTGAACATGAAAATTCCAAATGTATTCCTATTTAGCCTTGAAGAATCCTATTAACAAGAGCAAAGAACATTCATCACCTGACATAACTTCTCTATTTGCACCTTCGTTTCTAAAATGTTATAGGAACTGATTTGATAACTATTACTACCTATGGAAAGCCCTACTCAACAACTAATTCGAGTCTGAGACAAAGTACCAGAAAACGGTGGTTATCCATTTTCCTTCTTTATTTTATTTTGTGAGTAGGGTGGAGAGGGGGGAATAATGAATCATGTGTCAGTGACCTGAAATTCATTGTTTTTGTTATATATCTAATCTTAAAATAAATATTTCGATCCAATCTGTCCTTCTATATATTATTACTAAGAGTCTTATCTTTACTCCAAGAGCATTCAATTGTTAATTCCAATACTAATAATAATATTATTTTTATTTGTTATAAATGATCACAAATGACACAAATTATAATAATCTAACACAAATAAAAATTATATATATATAAATATAATAAACGCAGTTAAAAAATAAATGCACTTGTTCCTTTTAGAAAAAAAGGCTATTGTTTAATAATTTAAGTGCAAGACCAAGTTGACTTTCCATTCCCAAGGAAAAGAAAAAAATAAAGATTATAATAAAAATTTTTTATAATTTTATTTCAATTTCTTGAAAGAAGAACAAACAATCTAACAAGAAGTGAGAAGACTACAGCCAATTTTATTTTATTTCATTTTCAGTCCTTTCAGCTTTGTCAGGAAAGAAGAATTGCCGACTGATAAATGAGGTATGCAAATGAATAAAATAAATTAGACTGCAAAGATTTGCCATTTATTAAATTGATTAGATCAAAATTCAGCAGTAACAGAGACATCCTAGATGAATAAGAATAAAAAATTATTATTATATATGAGATATAAGGGAATAAAATAAATACAAGTACCGTAATTGTGAATGTGAATTAAACAATTATTGAATATTAAGTGTTAGTTTGGAAAAAAATTTTAATTTTCGAAATTTTTATATTTCCCTAAAAAATAACTTATAAATATGAAAAAACGAAGTTTTGTTAAATACCTTTTAGTAAATTTGGTTATTTTATATGAAAAAAGGAAAAAAAATTTGATTAAAAATTAAAAAAAACCTGTTATCCAAAATGTATGATATTAAATAATAATTGGTTTTTTTCTTTGAAAATAATGAATAAATCAGAAGAAATATAAAATGGAAACGAAATATCAAAATAAATTAACTAAATATTAATTAAAACTCACCAAATACGAAGCCAATGCATCAGGCGACGGACGAGCTGTCTGTCGACCAACTGTCACCTGTCAAACAAAATTTATAAATCAAATGACAGTATATGAACTTAATAAAAATTGAAATATTCAAATTGAAAAAATATATAAGATCTTTCAAAAAGAAAAAATTAAATATTTTTTTGACCACTAAACTTAAAAGTTGTTGAGGCCTCAGGACAAATTGAAATCATTAAATTTTTTTTAAATAAAATTATAATTAATATTAAAATAACTTAAAAAGTCAATATTTTTAAAGTCTTTTTCGCCATCTGTTATTATCCGTCATTATTTATTTATATTAATTGATAGCTAACATAGGCGGACTGGGACATATTTTCAGTTCTAGCATTATTATTATTCTGCGTTATATGATGTATATGTTTTATATTTTGATAATAAATTTATTTAATTATTTATAAGAATATAATTACTTCTTTAATTTTGATAATTTTACAAAAATACAATAAATATATTTATTTATTTAATATTCTATTTAAGTTATTATATAAAAAAAGTTTTGTACATTAAGAGGGGCAAAATTAAACTCGCCTCAGGCCGTAAAATGTCTAGAGCCGGCCCTGGCAGTCAGGCTAAAAACATCTGGAAGAGGATGGGCTTTTAGCCAAAGAACGAAATTTGCGAATTATTCCGTTTAATGTAATTACTTTGATGTCATTGAAATTAACTCATGTTTTTAGAAAACTTACCTTGATAAAGCTAACATAAGCGTGTACTGGATAACGAGACTGATATCGATATTAATATTTACATAAAACTGACAACAGGCATCTTTGTAGCTCAAGTTTTTTCTTCTTCCTGATATTATCCACTTATCAATCATTTAAACTATTTTGCTAAAAATCAATATAAATAAATATTTATATATCTTATACAAATAAATAACATATTTGAGTTGAATCAATTGTTTTAGCTTTCGAATTTTTCTTAATTTTATTATTAGCCTGTCAATTCTTTGTTTCTACTCTTCAAAATTAGCAAATTATTTATTTTATTGTTATGATTATATACGTATACAAAAAAGTAGCGTAGCGTCAAATTTCGAACCCCCTACAAAATTCGTAAAGTGTCCCTTACAATTATAACAATGTTTATAGAATTATGTAATTAAAATATACTAAATACATATAATATTTACAAGTTAATATAAAAGTATTAATTAACATTAAAAAAACTGGGAAAAAATTTTTTTATGTGTATTTTTCTTTTTCTTAAGGAACAAATGAAATGAAAGGTTTTTTTAAACTACAAAGTAACAATAAATATATTTTATAAATTTACTTCTATTTTTTGTTAAATGCTTTTCATAAACATATACCGCTTGGTAATTAAAAGAAATACCGCCTCCAATGTAAACATAGTATATCGTACCTCTCTACAACAAGTACAATAATAATGAATAACGGTAGCGCTGGAAGTCGCTTATTCATGATGTGTCCAAAATACTTTGTAAAAAACCAAATATTTATTTTTATTACTTAAAATGAAATTAATTTGAAGGTTTTAACATGTATTGAATTCTCAATAAAATAGATAATATTTTGTTTGGGGCCCTGTTTACCAGAGACCCCCCCCCCCCCGCCCTCGCGACTGAGGGCCCTACGCTACGTCTCTGTATAAAAGATAATTTACTTGACATTTAATTATTATTTCTATTTGATAATAATAAGTTTTCATTTTTTTTTTAGTCGATATTGGAGGCCATTTAGACTCCCCCTTATTTATTTCAATTAATTGGTCTTCATTTTAATAAGACGAGGTTTAACTACAATAATGAGAAGAATAGGCAATAATAAACAATACGTTACTTTTTTGAAGAAAATACTTTAGTAATTGATATGCTAATGCTAAAAAATCAAAAGAAATTTCTTATATTTCATTACATTTAAATGAGTTTTTAAAAAATTTAATAATTTTTTTCACTCTTAATTTATTATTCATCAAACAACTTTTCAATGTTCCTTTTTTTTCTTATTTTCAAAATAATCTTTTTTTTTTCACTTCACTCTTGTAACTTTTTCTCTCTCTTTTTATTTCTTTTCATCCGTTCCTCAGCTTAAAAAAAAAAAACTTCTTGTGACCAGTTTTTTTTTTATTTTATAACTTACTCTCCCTTATGTTGGTTTTTTTTTCTTTTACTAATCCAAATAATATGGTATCCTAATTGTGTGTGCATTTCAGCATATAAAAGGAAATAATATGTGTGATTATCAAAATGGCTTAAGTAAAAAATTATAGAAATTGAGTTTATTATATATTTTATGTTGGCCGATTTATTACTTTCCCGCACTCTTATTATATAAAATAGTAAGGTGAAAGTATTATAATCCAGAAAAATTTAACTCCCCAATTTTTAAAGTTTCAAGTCAAAAAGGCCTTAAGAAAAGCAAAAAAATGTGCATATGTGTATTTGTGTGTGTGTGTGTGTGTGTGTGTGTGTGTGTGGTGCTTTTATTTTGGCTTATATCTCTGGAACCACTCATTGGAAAAGGATGAAACTTAACAACTTTATAGCAGAGTGGAAGGAGAAACTGTTAAAATCGAATCTGTCTGCAGAGGCGATAATAAATGTTCCCCAATATTTATCGTACTCCTTTTTTCAGCATCAGTTAGGCAGTGGATGTAGCTGTTATTAACCAAGGCTCCACTGTACAGTAGTACCTTGAGATCCGAGTTTAATTCATTCCATGACCGAGCTCGTAAGTCAAAATGCCCGTATCTCAAATCAATTTTTCCCAATTAAATTAATTGAATTGAGATCAATTCATAACAGCCTCCCAAAAAACCACTCCAATTTTTTTATATTGAACAAATATTGTATACAAACAAAATAAAACCCAATACATTTAAAGAGATTCTAAAGAAATAAATGGAATCGATTAGGGTATGGTATTCATTTTTTCTTTCACTTCACTTTTGCTTAACTTAATTTTCTTCTTCGTCAGTTTTTGTTTTTAGCCACTCTTTCGTCTCAGGGCAGGGCGTTTTAATAGAAACCTGTCCAATGAGCTTTGTTTCTTTCTCCATTTTAGATTTTGAATGAGTTAGGCAAGAGTCATTAAATAGCGCCTCTGCACGACCAGTTTCAACTTTTTCAGACTCTTACCTCCAACTCTGGGCCGTAACTTAAGGCAAAAAATTGTCCTAGTGACGACACGTGTTTCAAAAAGTCAAATGTTGGGCACTCATATCTCAATATACGTATTTCTCAATATATGTATTTGAAAAGGATCATTCTTGTTATAAATCATTTGTAGCTCTAGTTGAAAATAAATTCTAAAGAATATAAGATATTTCTAAAAGTTTCAAATTTTATTTAACACTATATTTTCCTCTCAATTATATTTATATTTATTTTCTATGATTTTTTGTAATTTCGATGGGGGGGATTCGAACTTCCATATCCCCCTTAGGCTACTGCCCTGTCTCGATACTTAGAGCTACTTACGATACTATTTTATATTTTTAATTATCAAATTGTAAATAAAATTAGTGTAGGGAGTTTGCAATATCTAAAACAAACTTCCCCTATGTTTAACCCACCTTTTTTTCTTTTGCTTTTGTTGTAGTAGTAGTTGGTAGCTGGCTCGTAGTTTGATGGCCTGCGGACGATTCCGTTGTGATTTGCCATTCGCTATTCGCTATTCTGTCCCGTATTTACCCACATTCGTTTGCTGGGTCGATTCTTGTCTGTTTCCCTTCAGTTTGACCCCTTTTGCCCATCTGGAGAGTGAATTCAAGTGGGTTTGCAAATTTCTACCCATCCCACCCTTAAAGCCCATCCTGACTCCCCGAAGAGCTCAATCTGCCTGCTTTGCTTGAATCAACACCCTATAGAGGAAAGGCTCTGTGCAAATTTGATTAAACTCTCCCCTCCCCCTCCATTTCCCGCTCTCTCCCCCTCCCCGAGCACGAGCTAGACAAGCCTTTTATATAGATAGAGATATATTTTTTTATTTATCGCTCTTTTAAATATCTATTTTTTAAATCATAATTTTTAACTTTTTGAGGATTTTAGTTTAAATTTGAATGAATTTTATATATATTTTTAATTGAAGATCTTGACAACCATCCTAAGTATAAATAAAAATAAGCAATCAAACAATATTAAAGATTCAGGTATAATCATCTCAAATCGATCAAATTTTGGTACAGATCTGTCTCAAAGGAATGACACTTTATTTATCTCATATGTTTCCCAATTAAAGAGAAATTGTTTATTCTCAAACAAATAAACATTTTATTAGCATGTCAAAGAGTAGGAAAGAGATAAAATAACATCGGTATACTGTCATTTCTTTTAATCAGATCTGTACCAAAAGTAGATCGAATTGAGTTATTTAACGTTATGTCTAAGATCAACCGTTACCCTTTAGGCAATTTTATTTCTAAATGATTAGTTTTTTTTCAAACTCTCTAGGGATTAATCCCATATATTTTCCGTCTGAGCCCTTTAAGCCATCCTAATCTATCCCAAAATCAAGAACTGCCTGAAGTCTACTCCTTGCTTAAAATTTTCATCATCTTGATTTCCGATTCTTATCTTGGCGTAGGGGGAAAACCAATCAGTGACCCGATTCGTTTTTCTTAGGTAGTTTAGTTTTTTCGTTGATATGATAGTTGTAGTTTGAGTGGTCATGGTCAATTTTGTTTAATAAAAAGCTTATTTTGTTAAGTAATAAATAATTAAACAAAATTTATAGAATCCAACTACTTGTTCTTTTAGGGAGTTTTTCTGGAAGTCAACATTTTTAAAATATGAAAATTTTTCAAAATAATTTCTACAATACACCTATACCTCGCTCTCCGTCCGCTCTTTATACGGCATTTCGATATAACGATCTTTTTTAATTATGGCACTTTTTCGATTTACAGCCCACAATGTTTCGTACGGCCAAAAAAAATGGTGTACTGTTAGCGACTTTCTGTTTAGTTTCAGCTTCTCCCTTTAGGCGGCACTGCTACATTTCGCCTCACGAAAATATGAGGAACGTTTGGCAGAACATTGTTATCAGTTTACTGCGTTGTCGCTTTAGTGTAATTAGACGTGTTTATTCTTGTTTGTTTTCTGGTTGGGATTTGTTTCTGTTAGTATTAATTGGTGAATTGTAAACATATTTGGTACGTATGTATTAGAAAGACAGTATTTTCGTTACATATTTAATTAATTCATTAATTTTTTTTAATTTTTCGTCTCTTTTTTTAAGATTATTTTATAAAAAATTGGAACAGATCCAATTGAATTTGTATGGATTTGTATCAAAATAATTGATTCGTTATACGGATTTTCGCTTTACGGCCAACTTTTCCAGGCCGAAAGCGAGGTATGGGTGTATTATATAATGAAATGAGTTTTGAAATTAAAAAATAAATTTTAATATTCTTACTAATAGAAATAATAGTCATCTAAAATAAAAAACCTTCTCTTCTGTCATTTGTTTCAGAGACTGACATGTTGTGGTTACTTTAAAGAATGACTTTCATGAGATCATACGGTATACGGACAGGTTCCCGTTTCCTTCCCTACAAAATCATTTACATGTTTTATAAAAACAAAGATTTAATTATTATTGTCGAAAGGGGCAAGTTGTAATATTAAAATAAAAAATAATGAGTCAGGTCAAGAATAAATGTTTTTTTGAAGAGGAATTCCAAGAAATAGCGGAAATAAACAAATCTTGTAATAATTATTTTTTTTAAAAATAGAAAATTATTCCAAGATTTTTCAAATTAAAAAAAATACTAAAATAATATTAATATATATTTTGGATAACTAAAGGGAAGTTTAAAACAAAATTTATTTACTCATCTTTCGTCGCTAATTGGTTTTAAGTATTTATGTCCAATTTTTCTCATTAAAGAATTAGGCAGGCTTGGAACAATGTAGCATTCCTCATTAGCGAATGAACAAATAAATTTTATCTCATTTCGGGCAGAGCATTCAAAATACCTCTTCATTTACTGCTGTAAAATGCATCCTTCCTTGGATAAATGATATATTATTGATTTAAAACGACATTTTCCATAGTTTTTTTACTTAAATATTCAGCAGCTCTCGTATTCGAGTTTTCATACTAATTCATAGGTACTTTATCCTCTTTCAAATTTCCTATTTCATCTTCTCTCTTAGACTCAGTTAGTAAATTAGAAGAAAATAAAAGTTATTTTCACCTCTGTGAATTTTCCTGTCGATTAGACTTTTGAAAAGATGATTTCCGTGCCCTGAGAGATCTTAGCTCCGGGCCTTTCCTCCTCTCTCTTGCTTTGTCTGGACCTTTTCTCTTGACCATCTCAACCTTCCGGCAATATATAATAACGCTTTGAATTATAATCGCATCTTGTCGCATTGCGGTTTTAACTCGCAAACATTTATTATTAAATTATCTCAACGATGTAATAATTTAATTAAAACTAAAAATCTTCTCTTCAACTTGGAAAAGCTTGCTAAAAAGAGAGAAAATTCAATTTTTTTTCTTTTTTTTTTTTTTTTTGTGCACAATAAAAAAATAATAGCGAATTCTCTTAAGATGAGGAAAATTCATTTTTGTCTTGACAAAAATAAATTAGCTAAGATATTATATTATTTATTCTGTCAGTTAGGTTAAACAAAATAAACCGATAATTTCATAAATTTTTATTTAAGCAGCTTGAAAACTAAAATGAAACGTTGATATCAATTTACGAATAAATTTAGTAAGATATTAAAAGTGACAACAAATAAAAATTTCTCATTAAACGAAATAAAAAATAAACCTGTAAAATTTTCATTAATAATTGAGAATAATAAAGTTAATTTTAAAATTAATACTTTTATTTTTTAAAGCTAGAAATAGCCAAAAAATATAAAATTGTTCATTTTATCTTATTAATTAGCGAGACGTTTCGATCAAATTTATGAAC
>JAAAKE020168234.1:0-42897 GCA_010014785.2 Anisolabis maritima
TATATGATTAAAGACAAAAGCGAATGAAAGAGAAACAAATTTTTGTTTAGCTCTTTCAACATTTGAAAGTTTGATCCTCTTTCCAAGGAATAAAAACGGGTTCGAAATTTCCAAAAAAAAAAAAAAAAAAAAAAGAGAATATAAAATAGATCCTTATTTAAAAACTCGATCCTGGAACAAAAAGAGGGAAGAAATAGATTTAAAGAAAAGGGGAAAAATAAAAATAAAAAATAAATTAAATTTACAATTTGTATCTACTACTAAAAATTCTATATCTCGAAGAATATAATTATTTATAGGAATAAATAAAAACAGAAGTTTAGTGGAGAGGATTAAGGCAGTCAACTTTCTTTAAAAAGTTAGTATATTTGTTCTCAAGCTGTGGTAGGGGTACCGTCAAATATGCAAATGCAATGATTAATATATAATTGCAAAGAATAATGTTTCTAATTTTATTTAATGAAATTTATCTAGAGAAAATTTTCATAATAACAAAATTAGAGACAAAAATTTTAAAAATTGAAAGATTAAAATAGTTCATCCCACCTGCACAATATAATAATTATATTTAATAGTTAATTTAATTTGGATACCTTAGGCCATATTTAAAAAAGAATTCGTTCGAATTAATTTGGAGAGAATGGACAAAGGAAAAAATAATTCGATAAGTGTCACAAAATAGAAAACTTTTTAAAATGATGAATAACTTCAAAAAATTGGGAATATTTATATCAATTTTCTTTGCCCCGGGCAATGAAATTTTTAATTATTTAGACTGAAAATTTATATATATATAAATGAATGTATGTATATATGTATATAGGTTCTAGCATAACTCTGGAGTATTTTTAACCAAACTTAGTAGACATATGACTTACAATCTGAAAAAAATACTGTAGAGGTAAGACACCCCTAATCCCCCTAAGTGTGTGGGTGGGAAGTGGTGACATAAAAATAATCGAAAACGACCGATATTATCAGTATCGAATCCATAGATTTTGGGGTCGTTGAGATGAATGCAAAATATGTACCCGCAGAAGAGACAAGGCATGGATTTGGTCAAATGGTCAACACGATTGTTGCGAGAGGCGCGGTTTCGAATCTCGGCTCAACTCAATTTTTTTGGAGATGAATTAATAAATATTAATTATATGTTTACGTATTAGAAAATATTAGTCATAATATATAATTCATTTTCATCTATTCGTAGAGTGAGGGAAGCATTTGCCTGTCGAAGTGGTATATAAAAATAAAAAGAAACCGCAGGACAAATTAGTTTGGAGGGGATGGAATGATCTCATCTCTTCCCTTCCCGACGACATTAGTGGACTAGTTTTGTTTTTGCTTTGGAAGGTCCCAGCATCGATTTTGCTTTGGCTTTTCCTTCCTGTTTCCACCCCGAGTCAAAAGCCCAGTTTCCTTTAATAAATTAAGTGAGCCTCTCGCGAGCTACGTCTCCCCAAGAGAGTGCGATGGGAGGACCCCCAAGAGAGAGAGAGAACAACAACTGCAGTGATAACTGGCTGTAGGCTTGTCTATGTGCCAGCCGGGCAAAAAGACTTCAAGTTGGAAGCCCACCAACAAAAGCCTTGTCTCCGCCTTCATGGATTTGTTCGAGTTAAAAAATATTTAATGTCATTAAATATAGAAGAAAAGAACCGATGATGAAAATTGCAAATATACTGTGGATGCATATTTTTGGTGGAGGGAGAGAGAGAGAAAGAGGGTGGATGGAGATAAAATAAGTAATAACAAACAAGAAAACCTTTTAAAATGATGAAGATGAAGTGGAGGCTTTTAGCCCTTCTTTTGGACTTTGACAACATGTATTATATTTTTATATTTGGAAATCTTGGTTTATTTTTTTTTTTTTTTTTTTTTTGTTTTTTATTTTTTTGTTTTGTTAAAGAAAGATCAAAAGAAAAAGAAACAAATGATTAGAATTTTAAAATGGGCGAATTAAAAAAAAAAAAAAAAAAAACCATAATCCCCTTCTTAATTTCTTATTTAAAGTTGTGGTTTCTTTCTCTTAGGGCTGGAAATATTTTGGGTAAAAAAAGAAAGATTTATACATTAACCCTGAGCGGTTCTCAACCAAGTTACCGGTACGTGACAAGTGAATAAAATAATAATAAAAATAATGATAATGACTCGGAGAAATAAAACCAGCTGTTTCTTAAGCTCCACGTTACCCTACTTTATTAGGCAAATATTTCTCGCTATCGCATCACTCAGTAAGACGCATGTCCCTCGCCTCCAAAGAATTTAATATCATCAAACACAAGTCCTCAGTGAGGCAGTGAGGCAATCTGAAATTCGGCGTAAAAATTAAGTAAAAGCCCTTGTCCAGACAGGAAGAGCAATTTAAATTGAAAAGGACCATAATCATTATGTATAATAATATTTGGATGGATGATAATCGTAAAATCTATATTCGTAATAATCTACAATATTTTATTTTGTAAATTGCAATTGAATTAGGAAGTTAACTCAGGTTTTATTATATCCTATACAATTGCTAATTCCAAGGGGGCTAGGGTTATTCCCATTAACGAACGACAATTCGACCCTCTATTGTTCTCTGTCTATTCTTTTGAGTAGAGATTAGTGTTCAAGGTGCAGAAGATAATTAATTAAACGATCCATTAAGGGTTACTGGATATGTTTCGGGATTAAGAATTATAAAATTTTTTAGCAGGTTTGAAAGAAAAAAAATCTTCCGATTGAACTTTTCACGAACCATATCTGAGTCTAAATCTAAATTCAAATAAAAAATAAATAAATAAATATGGCTGATGCAATTTACAATATATTTAAATTTTAAATGAATGATGAATAAAATGAGAAATGAACAAAAATCTAAGTGAATTTTACTATTTCAAAAAGAGATTCAATAGTTAATGTAAACACTACTTTTCGGGGGAAATAGCAAGTAACCGTCGCAGAGGTAATTTTTCTGTATTGCCCTTATACTATTTTAAAGAGTTACAAGATATGTTTTCTCTTTTTGTTGAAACTTTTGGATTTGAAATAGAAAAAGCTTGAAACTGAATTAATTGATTTCCAAAATGATTCATTTTTGAAAGACAAATGTCGAGAAGTAGGAATTCCAAAAATATATTCTTATTTCGATGAAAACTTCCCGGAAGATTAAAAAGTATGTGCTACTTTGTTGAGTACATTCTTATACGAGTAATTATTTTCATGAATGAAATTAAACAAAACGTTGTCTAGATCGACATCTTTCAGATAATCTGAAAATTGTATGTTTTGAATCCTGATATTGTAAAACTAATAGGGGGTAAACCCGGGCAGGTTCCCAGGAAAAGGTATTAATTATTTGCATCAAAACTTTGAATATTTAATTTTTAAATAAAAATAATAATATAACAAATTCTAATTACTTGTATTCCATAAATCTGAATAAAATTTCAGTCTTAATTAGATATGAATTTTAATTATCCTGCTTATGTTACTGAATCTTGAATCGCTATGTGATATTTAAAAATATTTTATGCAGCCCGCAAAATCATGCTGTCACACAAAATGGCCCGCGGCAGAAATGAGTTTGACACACTTGGTTTAGATAATACTAGCATAGAGCCAGGCAGTTAGCTAGGGGCTTTCGGTTGTTGATTCTTCATATCTCTTGTTATTTATAATTTCCCTCTTTATTTATATTCGTTTCTGTTTTCATTTTATTTAATAATTGAATTGAATTTTATTTAATAATTGATTTGTTTTGGAGTTTTAAATAGTCTGACAGAATTGAATAATAAATGTTAATGATTTGTGAAAAATACGATCTAAGCTGGCTATGGCAGTTTATTTTAAGCTTATATAAATATAATTAGAAGTTATTAATATAATCAAGTGAAGGATAGCACAATGGAGTAGTGTTTGCCAAGATGTATTTTAGTACTTAGGCTGTAAAGTGTCAGGTTACTACTTACTCTCGCCTCGTGCCCCGGTGTAATTCAAAAATTACTATAATTCTTTTATCTATTTATTTTAATCATTTTTACTTTGTCTTACCTATATATGAAAAATATAGCGTGAAAGTATTGCGATCGCAGAAAAAATCGATATTTTTTTAAATCTTTTCGGCATTTTGGGCCATAGAGACTTTCAAGTAAAGATGAAAGCGTATGAAGTGTATCTGTTTAATTTAATCTCTGGAGAAACAGAAATTAAATAAAACAAATTATTTCAATAATTTTTTAATTGTTGACTTTTCGGGCACCAATCCGGCAATTAATAATGATGATTTGTATTTTATCAATAATGGATACAATTATTCTGAAAAATATAGTATTTGTATTTCGATGGTATTAGTATGTATTAGTTTTGGAACCATACATTTTTGAAAAAATACAAACCATCAATAATACGGAAACCTTCCAGAACATATATTATAAAAATTTTTTTTTTAATTATATATTTATTATTATTGTATTTATCTAATGAACTTATAAAAAAAAATTTGTATTCTTTACTTGTATACAATTTTTGTACATATGTTATATATAAAATATATATTTACTGTATACCCTGTGGGTATACCTTATGGGTTATGGCCTTAAATTAAAAAAAAAAATTAAAAAAAAATTTTGAACTTAGAAGGGTCTGGGGCCTAGGTGAAGAGGAAAAACATCAAAAATTTTCTAAAAGTATTAGAGGCCATTTGATTCTCTCTTTATATTAATTGTTAGCCAATAATTCAAATCAATTTCATCGCTCAGGTCAGGAAGCGCTAAGGAACAGGGGCAATATATTTGTATGAGCCGTACTGAATCTCGGATAGAAGCAGAGTTTGGAATAGTCCTAGGACTCCAGATCTTTCTTAAAAAAAAATTCAGTAATCTCTCGTCAAAAGTCCATAGTAAAAAAAAAAAAAAAAAACAAAGGTGAATAATTTATTAATATTTTAGTCATAAAGTTTTCGGTATCTTAATAATGAAAGTCAAATAAAAGGCTAAATTTTTGGCAAGAGTAAATTTATTCGCAGGTTATTATTGCCTGATAATTCGGTGGTTGTTTCCAATTCTCTTTCATCAGCGGGCTAAAAATAAAATTAATACTAGGGTGGGTTTACAGGAAAAAAAATTCAATTAATTTTTTATTGACAATAATTGTTGTTGTTATTTACCTTACCATATATATAGTTTTTTGTTTGGTCATTGAAGGAGAAGAGAACATTTTATCTTGTACAATGCAACAATATTCTCCTCTCTCATCACTATGTAATGAAGCAATGAACCTGCCTAGCTGGAATTAGTAGTTAAATTATCAAATTCTTTTCAAAAAGTCATCGACTTCAAGGATTTTTTCAAATCTTGTTTATTTATTGTACTTCTTAAACGTATTAAGGGGCAAATAGCCCAGGGATTAAAGAAGAGGGCAAATTGCTTATTTTGAGAGATATTTATTTTCTTTATATAAACTGAAATTTATTATTAATAATCTCTCTCCGTTATACAACATTAAGAACAAAACTTCAATGGAAAAACAAAAGTATCATTTATGAAATTTGTTGCAAAAGTTGTAATAATAAATATATTGGGTGCACAGAGATTAGCCGTTCGCATAAAAAAACACGAAGCCTTAGTGAGAAGGGGACAAAGGGGAAAATCGAGCCTTGCAATTCATTCACGCAATACGACAATTTTAATTTGGAAAATTTCAAAATTTTAGATTTTGAAATAAACAGATTTAAAAGAATCTTATTACATCTAAAAGAATATAAATTGTGCGGTGAAATTCACAAAGAGACACAGAAAACAGCTAACGAATACAAATTTTATTAAATTATTAATAAATTGAAATTTATTTAATATTAAAATCAATAGGAAATAAATATCTCTCAAAATAAATAAGCAATTCGTCTTATTCTCCTTTAGTTAATCTCTGGGCTATTTGCTTCTTAATACGTATAAGAAGTAAATAAACAAGATTTAAAAAAATCCTTTAAGTCCATGAACTTTTGAAAAGAATTTGGTCTTTTAAAACCTGGTCCGGGCAAAGCGGCTTTCCTTCACAAGTGAATTTGGGAGAGGAGGACATTGTTGCATTGTACAAGATAAAATTTAATCTCCTCCTTCAATGATCAAACGAAAAAATATATATGTGGCTTTATTAGGATTAGCTAAGCCATAACTATAATCAATAAAAAATTAATTAAATTTTTTTCCTGTAAATCCACCCTAGTAAAATTTTATTTTTAGCCCGCTGGAGAAAGAGAGTTGGAAATAAACTCTGGCAATAATCACCTGGGAATAAATATATTCTTGCCCAAAAATTTAGCCTTTTATTTGGCATCCCACATCTTCACAATTAAATATTAAATAATAATTCAATTAGGATATCGTTATCCAGTTAAATTTATTTAGACCAATTGGTTTAAACTGGGTAAAGATCTGATATATTTGGCTGTTAAGTTAAAAATATTAACAATGTCAACACATCTAACCTCTCGCTGACTGTGTGGCAGTAATAATAAGAGTTATTATGAATTCCTCTTCATTCATTTCTCTCTAAATGTGAAAATAAAAATTAGTATAAAAATAATTAGAATTATATATTACTTTTCTCGTTAGAGTTTGTAAACAGGATAATCATAAAAGTGTCGTTAGTTAAAAGAATTTTTCCCCTCGGTTTTATGTCATCATCACTTCTTTGTTATCATAATAAGTTCATTTTTTTTATGTGAAAAAATATTATAGCCTAAATAAAATTTTCTATGATGCTATTTTTCTTTAGATTAAAATTCTTTATTAACATTTATAAAGGCGACTTTGTTGTGTGAGCAAATGGTGATGTTCTTTTGATATTCAGGGGGGGAAAAATGATGGTGCTCTCAGATAACTGACCGGCTCAAACAATTCATGTATTAGTTGAAAGTTATGACGTCGTTACTCTGAAAAAAATTGACACCTCATATAACTATCTCGAATTAATATTTTTTGGATAAATTTTTTTTTACTCTAAAAAGTTAGTGAAATTTTTTTTTTTACTACATTGAAGGTAAAAAGAATAGATATAAAATATTCGAAGAAAAATAGATATAAAATATTCGAAGAAAAATTAAATTTTTGTTATTTAAAAACAGAATTGAAACAATATTCAGGATTTACTTTATCTAAATTTTATAAAGTTTCACGACCAACATTCAATCAAGCAAATTAAGAAATTTTTTTTTTTCTTGTGGTGGAGGGAGACCCTGTGGCCTCTCTGTGAACCACCATTGTTAAGAAAGACAAAGCTAAAATAAATAATCTATCAATTCCTGTTTTTATTTTTGAATTACAAATACAAGTTGAATAAGAGAAGAAATATAGACCATAATCTATGTTATCCCTAAAAATAAAATTCAAAACCTCTTTACGTTGTGTTAAAAAAAAATAAATCCTATAAATGTGTTTTCGTTGCTCAACATAAATACAGTGCGAGTGTTGATTTATTGACAGAATGCATTTATTCTGTAATTCCGATTTAACATTTATACAAAGGAGATTGATTCTAGCACAAATTTGTGAAATTGATTGGCAGATAAAAAGAAAATCACTCACTCTCGAAGAAAAGAATCATTTAACTATTATAAAAAAAAAAAGCTAAAGCTCTAAAATCCATAAATATAATTAAACAATCCTGATATTGCAAAAGCCAAAGGGGGTGTTAAACTTCCATTCTAGTATATTTATATGGAAAACGAGGAGCACATTAATCACCAGCCAGACATTTTTCAATAAATAAAATAAATTTAATGCTAATTGCAGTTTTATAAATTAATTTTCTTTTTTTTTTTTTTTGTCTCTCTCTCTGCTTGCAGAGAAATTAACTTGTTTTTTTTTTTTTTAAACATTTTCATAAAAGACTCCCTTATATTATTCCAAAAACAAATAATTAATCTAAAGTTTATTTATCTAACTTTGAAATTTAACATTTTACCAACTGTGTAACAGATTTGAGGCTAGGAAAATTTTTATTTTTAAACCCTCGCGTTTAAATTAATTAAATTTCATTTAGTTTAGAAAAATTATAATATGATGTAAAATTCATTATTAAAAAGAGAGGATTTTGATTTTTCCAATAGTAAGGAGGAGCTCGAACTCTCTCCCGATTGTTATTTATTAAAACTATAACTTAAAAAAAAGTTATTAATCATTTTGTTTTAATAAAAAAAGAATTAATTTAATTTAGAACATTTCTCTTTATATATTACCCCCCACTCTTCATACAAGTTTTTCAATTCCCAAGATATCCTTAGAAGGAAAATCGAATTTTTTTACAATTGCAATACTTCCTCATTATGTATTTTAAAAATAGGTAAGAGAAAATAAAAAACAGCTTAAAAAGAAAAAATTTAGGAGAGCGACAAGATTCAATAAAATAAAAAAAAAAAGTTCAGATCAATCAGAAAAGAGCCAGAATGTGAAGCGAGACCTCTATTTCAAGAATTAGGAGTAATTTGTATATTAAAATGGCCCCGAATAAGGACGAATGGTCGCAATGTATTTTTTTTAAATAAGTAGTTATAGGAAAATTTATTGAATAATTATCACTGAACTCTATCTAAGAACTCACCAGCACACTCTTTATTAATTTTTTTTTTGCTTTTAATGATTGGCAATATTTTTTGCGTTCCATAAATATTCCAATAAAAATTAGATTTTTTTACCTTAATAAAAAAGAAAAAGAAATTAATACCTTATCAAATGAAGTACAGGGGATGAATGAGGGAGGGTTAACTCACAGAGTAAAACAATAGGAAAAGAGAAAAGAAATAGAAATATACTTTTAGAGAGAGAGAGATTCCGTGTTTCGACTCGCAGGTCTCAGCTGCAACTGAAGGCATCTGAGCGCTTCTCTTTCTCTCTCTCTCTCTCTCTGTCCTCTTGTTATCAATGAATAAAGCCATTTTTTTTTTTTTTTTTTTTAATAAAAACTCTTTTTATCGATTTGAAAAAAAATTATTTATTATTAGAAAAGCACACAAAAATGGAAAAATAATCTAACACTATAATATATTTATTAATTAATATATCATTCATAAGGATTGATGTATTGTAATTGTGTACTTTTTTAGTTTGGAATTTCATTGGAAATTAATGTTTTCCGACCTTCAGAATTATAAAATAAATTTTTTTCTTAAAAAACTTATAAATATATTATCTGCGAGTTGGCTACTGATTTTTAATTGGATAAAAGGAATCTTGCAGAGAATCAGGGGATTGAAGAAAATTTATATATATATATATATCCTAATACCGACGTTTAGAGCGTCAGTCCTGCTCATTTTAAGGGCTAACAAAATTGTCATAACAAGCAGGTTTCATTTTTACTTCATGTTTATACTTGTTTCATTTGGTAAATAATCATATTTACGAATGACCTATAAAAATGAAACCCCTAACATGATATGATATGATGATAATTTTGTTAGTCTTGAGGATGAGTGTGATGGGGGCTCGAAACGTCGGCAATAGAATATAAATTTTTTATTCACGATCAGATGGGTGGCTGTATACTGATCTGAGATATGTGAAAAGGAAGGAAATCATCCAGTAGGGTAGCCTCTATCGACATAAAACTCACAAAATAATGAAACGTTTCAGCTTTATTTATATAAGGCATCATCATTTATAATTAAAGTTTTATTTCGATAGAGGCTACCCTACTGGCTGATTTCCTTCCTTTTCACATATCTCATAAATTTTTATTTCAATCACCAGACTCTCAGCGAGATTCCCACTTCTATTATTCAATTAAACTTATAAAATTTTTCAATTCTTTCTCTGAAAATGAATGTTTTCTTAGGAATTTTTTTAACCAAGCTTCCGGAAGTAATATAAACGTATTAAAATTTTACGAATTAGGATTCTCATTTTCCTTAAACTAGGAAGTATTTTTTGTATGGAACGCCCCATAAATTTGATAAAATCCCAGGCTCCAGAAGTTCTGATATATATTTTTTAAATTCAATTATATTTATTGAAAATGAATTTTTTATATTATTATATTATATATTATATATAACTCAAAGCAAAATAAATGTTGCAATCGTTATATATGTTTATAAAATAATATAATAAATAACATCTGGAATATGAAAAAAAAGGAAGAAAATTTACGATTTGTTAATTAACTAAGTCCATTTCAAGAAATAAAAAAAGATGAAATAAAAACTTACTGGTCATCAAATTTATTTATTTAAATAATAACATACTCTCCTGAGAAGGGCGTATATATAAATAAATATATCTCGGTACGATGTCATAAAAAGGGAATAAAAAAAAGTAAAAAATTCGAGGGATGGGTATAATTTTTTAATGAAAGGAATTATGGAGCTGGCAGACAGGATATTAATAAATTAAAGGGGAGAGGAGACACTTTCCCGAACGTTTTGAGCTTCTCTTTTATTTCCCTCTCATTGACACGTCGTTTTATTTTAAATTAATTAAATTAATGGTAGCTACGGTAGTTTTATTACTGAAAAAGAAGACCCTCAAGCTCAGACACTTAGAGGTGTTTGATTTATAATATATATACATTTATATTAATATTTTAATTAAACCTCGGCTTAATTGGTAAAAAAATGTTAAGTAAAATATTTCTGAGGCATATAGGCATGCCGGTCTAGGAATTTCAGGAAACTTATCCTCTCACTAAAACTTTTCATTGTTTCTAAGAGAAGAGGGAGGCCCCGTCATTGACTCTTTCCCTCCCTATCTACACCTTTTCAAGAATGGCGGGATTATAATAAAGCAGATTAAATATAACAATTAGTAATATTTTTTTTCTTATTGCTCTCGAATATTTTCAATTCACAAAGACCTGATTACAACTAGATTGAGAAGCTATCAAGATTTTTGTTTCTAAGATAATCATGTAATTTTAATTTGGTACCAATTGATATAAATAAATATACCTGGATAATGTAAATAAATAAATATTTAAAGGCCTCAGATGCCGAAAAGACTTAAAAAAAAAACATATTGGATCGTTTTTTTAAGAAGTTTTTTCGGTATCTTCGGCCATATAGGCTTTAAATATTTATTTATGAAGTAAACTCAATTTTCTTTTGATAACATCTTTAAGACTATTACTTATAACCTTCAAACCTACTCTGTAAAATTCTCTAAGCACTGAAAAAAATCCCATAAATCTCGGAGATATTCAATTTCTTATTAAAATGAAATTCCCCCTAATAAGGAGGATCCCCTACCCCTAACCGGAATTAATCATAACCTAAAACCCCCTTTAGATAATTCTCTACACATTGGAAAAAAAACCCCATGAAAATCCTTCCAGTAGTTTTGGAGTTACAAACAAAAACAAAAATTCCTGGTGCTTATTTTATGAGTGAGAGGCCCTTCACCTCTACTCTCACTCTTCCATTATTTTCGGCAAAAATAGAAAAAATATAATAATAATTTTGTTTTAAAGTCTTTTTGAACTTTTTAGATAATTGTAAATTAGACTATTTTATTTACGATAGAAAAAACCAGCCATATTTATTTATACATATTAGTTTAAATAAATTTTTGTCTGGCTTCAAATTATATGATAGTGAAAATGTAATTTTCGTATCCATTTATCACGTCTTTAATTTCATATATTTTATCAAGAAGTCGAGTTTTAATTAATTATATTTTTAAGCATATGTACAAAATTTTTCACTTTGTTCCATACCAATGCATGCATCTTGAATTTATTAATAATCAATCAATTTCAAACACGGAAAGCAAATTTTACAGCTTAATTAAAGAAAAAAAGATAAATTTAAAAAAAAAATAAAGCTTTATTAAATCGATTTTCATTCAAAAAACTATTTGCAAAAAAAAAAAATGGTTGAGTTTTCTCGTTTCTTTGCCGAATAAGAAAATTTACATATAGTAGGTTCGGTAGGCAACACGAGACGCTGATAAATACGAATTAACATATTCTTTTGAGTTTGATCTAAAAAGCAGCAGGTCACTTACCCCTTAAGGAGCGAAGATCACTGAGGGAGGAGGAGGTCTGGTCTGCTGCTACAATTCCGAAAACATAACGACAATGAGTTGGAAAGTTGAAAGTTAAAAAAAATACATAAATAAATAATTTTTTTAAAGGCCATTGTAAGAAGAGGTGTACCAATAGATGCTTTTTTTATTTAATCATTTAATCAAATAATTTCTTTTAAAAACACAGATTGTCTCAAAAATTTTAACCGATTTTAATTATTATTATTAAAAAATTGAAAAAATGCATTTTAAAAATTGACATCATTCAAATCGGTGAAAATTTTTGAGAGGGCCTGTATAATAAATTTATCTATTCCAGATTTTGATTTAGTTCATGATTTTATTTGATACTTTTTATTATTAGTATTATTTTTACTGTGTGATAAAATTTAGAAGATCGCAATTGGAGGGGTCGAATAAAAAAGAGTAGGGTAAACAAACTTCTAAATCCCCAAATCGGCTCAGAGATTTTGAGAGTTTAAACTAGGGCTGTCCAACATAAAATTGACTTCGTAGGTATTATTTATATAACTGATAATGATTTAAATAATAATATAAGGCTTCATTTTCATTGAGATAATTATTTTTAACTATTTTTTTGAAACCCGAGGCCATATAATAATAATTGATAGTCAATATAATTTAAGAAAATTTCATAAGGGGAAGAGAACCACTGACTCAAGAAACTTGAGCTTTACCTCTGCTCGAAGGAACTGAACATATCCCATTCAATGATAAAGTTAGTATTTAAGTCTCTCTATGCATTTCAATGTTGTTTGTTATTAATTTTAATTAATGATTTTTTCCCATTTCCCTTAGAGCAGAAGTAAAGCTTTTGAATCATATTCTAAGGTTCGGTATTTAAATAATTATTGACGGATATAAATAAATAAATAAATTTTTATACCTGCTTAGAGGTACAAGTCCTCTGGGACTAGGTCCAATTAAACAAATTCATATCTACAAATTTCGTAACAGAAAACAACAAACAATAAACAAAACAAATACAAAATAATAGAATAATAGAAATGTATGCTCAATAACAAATAACTAAAATGAATATTTATCTTATATATCTAATCTATATGTCGAAAAGAGAAAAAAAATCATTTTTATAAAATTTTCTTAATTTTAAATCTTAATCTAGATATAATTTAGAGTTTATCTCCGACCTGAGACAGAAATAGTCAAAAGGTTGGACATCCCTGATTAAAAAAATACTATGAAGGAAATGAGATGGACAAATCTCTACTTTTTAATTTTAATTATTAAAATTTTTATGAATCAATCAATATTAATTTTTTAATAATGAATAAGCATATGGTGATTCAAAATATTTTTTATGAGGCTTTAGTATATTTTTAAATATTATTCTAAAAGTTATATCACGTTCATTTATTTTTTTAAAATGTTAATTGGATGCAATATATCTCATAAAGAGCCCTTCGGACACGTTCAATAAATATTTTGGTATCGTCAATATTATTGAACATCTCGTATAAGAATGAAAAGTGAAAATGGAAACCTAGATATTTTTCAAAATGTCAATAAATAAATACTGTGAATGAATGTTATATATTGATATTTCTTTTTGAACTGGCAGTTTTTAAAGATGGAGTATGTGAGAGAAAGTTAATCAATATTTATTAGATATAACAATAATATGGGTACAAATAGAAGAGTAATTTAGAGTTTTATTATTAAATTTTATTGAATATAATTATAAAAAAAATTCTCGGTGTGAAAAAGCACTTTACAAAACTTTCCCTTATCTAAGGAAGGAAAGCTGAATGATGTGTTGTCACAGATTTTTTGCGTCGGTCTCTTTAGGTAGCCGATTAGTGTCAATTTAATACCAATTTAATTGATTTCGTTAGAGTAGTTTAAGATATTGAGAGGTTTATCAGGCAAAAGACAGTAGTAGTAGTAGTCAATACAGTGGACCCAAACAATTTTGGGGAGGATGATGCATTTCAAAGATCATCTAAATAATTGATTTATGGATTTTAATCAAAATTGTTAGAACGAATTTTGAAAAAATCGAGAAAAAACTATAAAAGTACCTCAGTAAAATACTAGTAATTCAGGATTTTATTGAAGAATCTTGAAAAATTAAAATTGGTATGATTACATTACCTCCCTTTATATAAGAAATTAAAATGATAGTAAAGTGTAAAAATTTTATTTAATTCTCGAGCGATGAGAGAATAAGATCATGGGCGGTTGGATTCAATTTTAGGGACGGCATTTCGTCAATCATAAATCGAGCCAGTTTCCTACCGCATGTGGAGACTGGGAATTTTGAATAATTTTTTTGCGGGACGCGAACCTGTGTTGCAACTTCCGAAACACTCACCTCCTCCAGACAACTTTTCCTTAGGCTTAAGACCAATGGTTTTTGCGCCGTTTGTTCTTGGATTCTATATTTTCATATTTGGGAAATTATGAGCAAGGAGCAGACATTTCAATATTTTTAATTTTCATATTTATTTTATTTATTGTTCGTTGTTTTGTAAATTTCTATTTATGTTTGATTGTATTTAGCAACCCAGTCTCTCCCAGGCTATAGTAAATTTATTTATTTAAATAAATAAAATTATAATTTTAAAGAAATACAAGTTACGCATCTCTCAAGGAGCTTCGCCAATTTATAGCCCTATATATATAATGAATATATATAAATTTTTTTTCTTCCTTAAAATATAAATGAATTTTTTTTATAAACAAATAAATATTAAAAATGTTAAATATGTTTTAAAAAAAAATTTTTTGGCCAAATTCTTACCAGAATAAATAAACATAGCATATATGCTTGGAATATTATTGCTTATCTTAGTGCATTTATTTTGGTCGTAAGTCAAGAAAATGTTATTATTAGTTGATAAATATGTATATTTTTAGTATGGACTGGTTTATTAAAGATGAACCGAAATGTCCCACTGTGACTGAAATAAGCATACAAAGGCTTTTTATTTGTCTGCTTCTGCCCAATTTTTTTTTTTTTTATTTTAAGCATCTAAGAAAGATCATTTAGTGAGCCTAAATGGCCTTTCTTAGATGTCCTTATTTATTTAAATTAATTGGTAGCCAATATAATTTAAATAAATTTTTGTCGCTCAGGACGGGAAGTGAACCAGTGACCTTTGGTACGTGAAGCAAGATTTTTACCTCTGCACCAACGGACAGGGCTCTCTGCCCACTTCCTTCTAAAATAGAAAAATAAAATAAAATTTGGTGTAGATTATATTAGTCTTTTACAGTGAATTTGTATACTTTGCATACTTAAATAGGTTTCAATTTCATTTATATATATATATCCAACAGTTTGTCATTTTATTTTAAATTTTTTTTTCGCACTCAATTTTTGTTTTATTTATAAAATTAGTCTATGTTTCTTTCTCTCTATTATTCATTAAAAAAAAAGCCAAGATGTATTTTATTATATTTCGACAGGAAAATGCAGGTTTCACCTTAACTTTAAAGTACAAGAAATTCACTTGTTAATGATTAGGTAATATAATATGATTTTCATCTTCCACCTTCCTATTCCATTTCCATGCAAACACCTTCGAGTTGTTCAGTAGTAAAAGCTTTCTGTTCTCAGGATTTCAATTTCAAAATAATTTGATATCCTTTTGGAACAATGAATTAGGTAATTTGTTTAAAGTGTGTGTGTGTGTGTGCGCGCTCATATTTATCTTAAGAAAAGGGATTAAAGATGCCAAATAATAAGAAAAAATACTGAATAATTTACAAGTATAAAACAAAAGAATGATGTCTCAATTTGGGGGTGTTGAAATTTTAAAAAATAAATATATCAATTTTTTCTTGGAAAAAAAAATAGTAAAAATTTTCATTTATGAAAAACAAGATAAATAAATATGTGAGCTTTTTGATTGATATGATGAGGATGTAGGCCCGGGGGCCCGTTTTTGAACTCCGGTAATCTTTTCGTGACCGAGTTAATCATTGCACCAAAGCCTCGATATTCGAGCACAATAAACCTAAATATATATCTAAACAAAATTTAGAGCCTTTTATGATTTTAATAAAAGACGTTCTCTTCAGCTATGATATTTATTTATTTTTTAATTTTATCGAAAGTTATCTGAAAATTATTTATGTCAGAGAGTTCAATATATAAAAATAAATATATTGTTTTTTAGAAACTGTTAATAACTGCTCAAGGGGTTGTAACCCATCCTAGTAAACTTTTATGAAAAAAATTTCCCTAAGTAACTAATTGCAGAAGAGTCAACCAATGAGATTTTTAAAAATTACGTCTCATGCAATTCAGAAATTTACTGATCTAATATAATTATCTTGCTTAAAATAAAATTTCTTTCCAAAATTCCAGCGGAAATTACAATTTTTCATGACAGACTGGTCGGACTGATTGTTTACCTTAAAGTGATTTTTTTTTTAAATCCATTTGTGAATTTTAAAGCGAAATTCGATTTAATTTTCAATTTATTATATGCTTTTTTTCTTTTTATTTTCACTTATTTCTATTCAAAAGTTTTCAAGATAATGATACTTTTACATGTTGTATACTCACATCTTAAGTATATACTTGGAAATAAACATCGATAAAAAATACATTTCCCAGAAGGCTATTAATTACTTTAAAGGATGAAGTTTCCTTTTTTTTTTTAATTTTACTTATAGCACGTACCCTTCCTTAATTTATGTTTGTAATAAAAAAAAAGCAATCACAAAGTTAGAATTAAATACGAGCTCTACCTTGAGATATATAATCTATTATATGTATATTATATGGGAAAATATTAAGATGGTTGATTCAACCATTTTTTCAAAATACAAAATTTCTACTTTAAAATTATTTCATTGTATTTTCATTACAATAGATGGATAGATTTATTTGATTTTAAATTTATTTTAATAACCAGAACATCCTCGAAATATTTTTCCTTTTTTATTAGTTAAGTTAAACTCCCTTTTATAAATGTCAAACTCTGCTCGGAGCCTGTATAGATTAGAAAAATATAAATAAGAAAAAAGATTATTTTGACACTCGTTTGGTTTTTTTTTTTTTTATTTGATCATTTGATAAAAATTATTTTGCGGTGACTATCGGCCATATTTTATAATAATTGAAGGCCTTGAAGTTACAATACTATTTTAGTAACGATACGTTTTTCGAAAATTATTTTTTGAACTAAAAGGCTGTTTTTTATTATTTATTGGATTTTATTAATTTATTTTAATCTTATAGACAGTAACGGCAAGTTGTAAACTAAAATTTTAGTGGTTTATAAGCATTTCCATTCCTAATCCTGAGTACAAAGATCATTGAAACCTTCACCAGTATAATCCTTTGAAAGTTACTATCTCAACCACAACGTTAGAGTTTCTATGCAAATGCAATATGATTGAAGATAGATTTGTTTTTGAAATGAAAAATGACAACTTATAAAATTAGAAGCCCTGGTGATTGAATATGTGTACTAATTATAAGGGTGCAAAAAAATATTTTATTTTTTTAATTTCATAATATTTTAATTTTTTATTTCCCATAAATAAATTTTATTTTAAACAGTTTATTTTCTCTAAAAATTATCTTAACGACCCTTAACAGCTTTTGTAATATATGATGTACTGTATTACAGGCGGACACTGAATATATGAGTCTTTTGCCACTATCGCCCCGATTTTTTTTTAGTCTCTTCGGCATTTGAAGCCATTTAGAGACCACCTAATTAATTACAAATTTTATTATTTTTATTTTTATTAATATTAAATTCACGCTGTTTTCGCTGAATATTTAATATGTGTTATTTGGTTTAAATGTGAGTGAAGCCTTCCTTCCCTTTCATCATAATCTACAATCATAATTAGGCCCCAACGAGGTACCACATTAAACCCCCCTGTTTTAAGAGTTAATAGTTCGACCAACATCCAATGTTGGTAACACTTCAAAGTATTTGTGTGTTTGTTGGTACTGCGTCAGAAACTGCTGGACAGGAAGCACACTTGTGTTAAAACTTTTGAATGAGACAGAGGTGTTATTTATGTCCTATGTTGTTTTTCTATATATTAAGCCGAATTCACCGCTTAAGTTTTAATAGATAATTCTGAATAACAAATAAAACAAACAAAAATTGTTTACAGTTTTTGTTAAAACAATTTTAATGCGTAATACATAAAGCACTGTTTACAAGACAATAGATACACTTAAGCAAGTAGAAAACATGCCAGAGAGAGTACGTTTTTTTTTACTGCCGTAAATCAATTTGTTGTGTACTTTATGTATTACGCATTAAAATTGTCCATTAACTTATGAGATGTGAATCCTCTTCTATTGTATGCTTAATTAAAAGAAAACACCAAACTTATTCACTAATCAAATTAATATTTAATATAAAATCTTCACTCCTGGATAAAAATTTTTTATTGCCTGATCAAAAAAATTTCCCTAAGTGATTATATTTAGGATTGAAAAATAAAAATAAAATAAATCACTAAGATAGATTTGAATTTAAAATCGAACCAAAGGCAACCAACCTACATGGGTTTGGGTGAATAAGGAGAGGAAGAGGAAGAAGATGGGTCCCAGGAAAAGGAATTGGAGGTTGGGTATGGGGAACGTGATGACGCAATCAATAACGCCGTCGACGACGAGAAACGGAGAATTGGACTTGGCCAAACAGAAAATAAACATTTTCGCAAATCCTCTTTTGGATGATGGTATGGGTTAAGGAGAAGAAAATCGTACTGGGATGAGAAAACCCAACGGAGAGAGAGAGAGAGGGTTGTTGCTGCTGAAGAAGAGATAGAAGGAGAGATTCCTTCTCGTTCCTTTACTTGAACCCTGTCTATGATTATCCCGAGTCTATCTTTATCAGCAGCAAGCGGTGGAAAACTTGTGGGGGTGGAGTACTCCTTCCTTGTGGGGATGGAAGAAGTGCCGACCCCCCGATCCAATCAGAGCTAACCGGCCGAACATACACCACCCCACCAAGCCAACAACCACCCCCGAGGTGCGTAACCACTAGGACTTCAAGGGCTCCCGCTTTTTTGAGCCCCCCCCCTCCCCCAAATAAAAGGGGATGAGAGGATTGAAACATCTTGACCGAGAGCAGCGACCTGAAATTAGATTTGCATTTAAAAAAAAAAAAAAAAAAAAAAAAAAAAAAGATGAAGAAATCATCTTCTTCGTCGTCGAGAGAGGGAACGAAAATAAATTAATAGAATGAGGGGGGAAAGAAATTCCCACAAAAAAAAAATACTTAATATTTAATTCCCAAGATTTCATCTGTTTTTATTTGATTTACCTAAACCACTCAGCGCCATTTTATAATAAATAATTCAAGAATCTACTTCTAGGTGGTATTTTTGAAAATTGTAAATAAAATTTAAATAAAGTGATTTATTAATAGAATTTCTCTTAGAAAATCGTAAGAAAAAAAAAAAAGATTGACAAATGATAAATTGACCGGGTCTGGTAGGTTTGAAGAGAAATGTCAACGGCATGGGAGGTTCCAAAAAACACGCTTGTGAAAGTCGTTATCATCATTACTTTAAAATATGTCTTTTGCCAAGGTATTAAAAAAATTAAAGCTGATATGTTTTTTAAGAACTTTATTTGAATCCTGTCTATGATTATTCTGAGTCTATCTTTATCAACAGCAAGCGGTGAAAAAATTAAGAGGGTGGAATACACTTTCCTTGTGGATATGGAAGAAGTGCCGTCCCCCGATCAAATCAGAGATAAATTGAACAATGTAAAAAATAATTTACCTCATCTTATATTTATTTATTATTATTTTTCCATTTTAAGTCCAGAATTTCAGAAAGCCCTTTTAAACTTTAAAGATAATCATCTACTTAAAATAATGTTATTTTATTTAGAGTTATTATTCTATCCAAGAGGTCTTTAATAGTTAGGGCGACTTCCTATCAAGAATTGGGGCTGATACTCTAAATATGGGAACTATTTAAAATAAGAAATAACGGCCATATATTTTTAGGATTAAAATTAGGATAAAGGTGAATACAATAACTCAATACTGTCAAACAAGAGACAATAACTAAACTTTTATCCTTTAAAATTTGTTGAGCTAGAGGCAATATTATTCCATATTTACAATTGTAAGTTTATTTTATTAGTTAAAAGAAACTGAGAAAAATAAAGAGAAACTACATAATAATAAAATAATATTAAAATGCAAGGATTTATATTATTTATTTGGGTTTATTTTATATTTTAATAAATAAATTTTTATTCCAAGAAATGAAATTGATAATAAAATAAAAAGAACAATTTAAGATGAGTTACTATAAAAAAATATTCATATTTTAGATTCGATTAGATAAATAAAATGATGAAAAAGTTGCAAGTTCTGTTTGTATTAAAAACAAATTGAAGGGAGATTAAATATAAGAAATTTTGTAAAAATTAAATTCATTTCATTCTTTCGTTAACCAATCCGTTTTTATATCGTTGAAATTTCGCATTCAAATTTTCGCCCTGCCGACTCTAAAGGGGGTTTAAACCTTAGCCAGGTAGGCATATTGAGTAAAATAAAATTGGCTGCAAATTTTTTTCTTTTATTGGCTCCATCATAAGGAAATATTAAATATAATTATGGGTAACCCCTTCGAACTTGTTTGAATTTTGATACATAGACGACATAGACAGAGACATGTATGTAAAACAACCAACCGCTCATATTTATTTAAATTCATTGGTGATAATTACTTTCGATTAATTAATAAATAAAGGATCAGTAGTTACTGTTACTACTACTTTATTAATTATGAAACCAGAGCTTTAATTCTACTCCAAGAGGCAGAAGGAGAATTGAAATAAAAATAAAGAAAAATAATAAAACTTATTAAAAAATTAAAGAAAATTTTTTTTCATCTTAACAACGATGTATATTTACTAATAGTGAAGTGTCCGTTCGTCGGTCCATCACTAAGTAAGTAATTTCCCATTGAGCTGAAGCTTTAAAATTTTTTTTTATTATTTTTTAATAATATATTATCATCGTCATTGAAAATCCTACTAAAAATAGGAATGACAAAAAGTCTTTGTAAAAATTGAGACCGCGAACTATCGAAGTGGACCGGGCAGCTTGTAAATTTAATTGCATATATTTTTTCGGATTAGTGTGCTTTTTCAAATATTTAATGGGGTTTTATTAATATCGCTATAAATCCTAAGTAACGTGATGTAAATAGTTATATCGTATAAACTAGTTATAATAAGCAATAACTAAATTCTGGTATGTCCACCACATATTGTAATAAAATGTGTTAGCTATTATCACCATTTGTTCTAAGTACTACATGTATTTCAACCGTAATAACGATTGTAATATTCAAAGGGTGGAATATTATATTGTAAAAGAAAGATAACATTCATTATTACAAAATTAAACAAAAGTTTTTTATTATTCTTTAATCTTAGGATGTCTTATCCGAAGAAAAAATTTCAATAGATTAAAGGCTTATCTATTGTTGTTTGGTGTCAAATAAAGATTTTTTTCGTCATTCCTAAAATTTGAGGACAAATAAGAAATGGAGAAGGGGAAAAGGGTCGAGATTAAAAATTTTGGAACAAGCGTGAAAAATCAAGTTGAGTAATGAAAAAAACTTTACCGGTGCTGAACATGACCGATTAATCGGCCTTAAAATCATTAATCGGCATGACAAATCATGAGTAAATTACTTGTAGAGTAATATTTGTATTGCCAAGGCAAGTACAATATTTGACCTTTAACCTATTGATTACTACGGGGATGGAGGCGATCCTGATGAAGGTCAGAATACAGGCCGAAAAATATTGATATTGATAAATGGAAAATAATAATAGAAATATTTTTCTTTTAAAGCCTGCCGAAACCTCATCCGTTTAAAATTTAGACTTCTAAAAAAGCTAAAAACATTGGATAGTACGGAAAACTCAAGAGACTAAATTCTCCTAGTAACACTATATTAAACGTCTCTATATTTTATGTTAGTTTTAATTAAACAAATACAATACGAACTTATAATACGATAAAATCGTCGTAGAATTGAATACGATATACAATGCGACAAGAAGAAAGGTAGAAATTCGTCCTCAACATTGTAAGTCTTCCTTCTTAAACAGCGAAATTTTTAATGATGTTAAGTTTACTTGTATTGACGGGTTTTATTTCAAGTGTCATGAACCCCGTGAAATATAGAAACAAATTAAAGAAATAAGTGTGGTTGAGTTGACTCAAGCTCCGCCCAAAAGACTTTTCTCAGTGCTCGTATTATAGGAATACAACAATCAATAAAAAAGAAAAAAAGAAAGAGTAAAAGTGAATTTTCTCTAATGAATTTAATTTAAAAAAAAAACAAAAAGTGTTTCTTTTTTTTTTTTATATTAAAATTGAGCATAGAAAATAGTATTGGTGGAGTGGGTGACGGATGGTCCTGAGATAAGACTCTATCAGCTGCAAAAAGCCAACTCTTGGTGTGGAGTTTACTAAGAGTTTAGAGAGAGAAAGGAAGTACTACCCTAAACACTATCTAGAGATCATGAACAAAGATAAGGGAGAAGACAATCGCCAAACGATGGGGTCCCAAGAAGGGGAGAAGAAATTACGATTGAAAAACAAGACGATGTGCGAAATCTTTATTATATGATAGTAAAAACAAAAACGGCTTCGGCTAAATTGAGTTAAAAGAACACATACAGACTTAGCCATCGACTATAAAGAGTCAATTTATCTTATTAGTTCCCTCCCTCATGAGTTTCATTGGAAATCAAATGAAAAAAAATCTGGTGTGGCTTTGCTGTGCGTTTAGCACATCACACAACTTTCTCTTTTTTAAAGATCTGTGATGTGCTGTTACATCAGATTTTTTGCGTCGGGAAGCTATTTAGTGCCAATTTAATCGATTTCGTTAAACGTAGTTTAAGAAACAGAACGGTTACTCCCTCCGTTTATCTAGAAAACAGGAAAAGACTACATCAGTAAAGTGGACCAAACAATTTGCGGGGATAAGGGTTAATACATTTCAAAGACCATCTAATAAGTAATTGATATATGAATTTTTATCAAAATCGTTTGAGAAAATCAAAAAAATTAAAAAAATACTAGTACTAGTACTCTTTGGCTGATTTTATTGAAAAGCTTCGAAGTGTATGCGACGAGGATATCTAGCTTAAATATAAAATGTCAGCCTCGACTTTTGAGAAATCTTTTTTTACACACACAGAGATCTATTTTTTAGACTTAAGGGACCTCAAAATGTGTATTTCCATTGTAATCTCGACATCGAATTTTGTTACGATACTTTCTCACTACATATTTCATATATAGGTAAGGGAATGTAAAATACATACGTATATTTATATTTATTATTATTATTATTATTTATTTGTATACACCTTTCTTTTCTATCTCCATCTTTGCAATATCAACCTATCTATATACTTCTCAATCCCTTTCTCATATGCGCATAGCTCTGAAAAGGACGCATGTTCTGAAAAGGACGACATTTATACATAATTTATTCTAGTCTTACTATTTAAGATAAGAATATGGATATTTAAATAAATATTTTAAAGAGAGCATTCCCTTAGCAGGATATTATCCCCAAGCCTGCCCATGACCCATTTGCTGAACCTTGCAATATTAAAACATTGCGGCAGTGGTTTTGGTCCAAGGACAGAGCAACCAGCAATTCGTCTAATTAAATGAAACAATATATACAGGGAAAAGCAGTTGGTTTGAGAGAAGGGTTTAGACGGAGAGGGCATCATGGTCGTAGAACTTAGGTGGCTCTGAGTAATTTCGTTTGCTAATTTATAACGAGATTTCAGCATACAATATAAATGAAAATGACTTGTTTCCATTTCCAAAGGGTGGAAAAAAATAATGGAATGTATCCAATTCTCATCGTATCAAACTATGATTATTTAGTCTTTTAAGCACAAAACCTGACTTCTGACACATTCAGAATTAGATTCGAGTTCGGAGTGATCTTACTAATTTATTATATGAGCTGTATAAAAACAAAAAGTAGCAAATTATATTATATGAAAAAGACTAAGATATTTTTTATCTTGTGTTTTTGTGTAGACAGTATAAATGACTAGTAAGATCATTCCGGTGAGACCTCAAGGTAATAGATAAAATGATGAAAAATTCTCGAGGGTTAAAGTTGATACTTGTATTTAGGTTTTGAATAAAATCGGCCAAAGAGTACTATACATATGTAGTTTTTTCGAAATCTAAAAATTCACAAATTTAGGAAGTAATGCACTCGGTCTATTTCAGATTTGTCCAACAAAAAATCCCTGCTCTGGAGTATCGGATTCTTTGCAAATTCTGCATCCAAAAAAACTAATTATCAATATTATTAACGCCCTATTTCTAACATCCCAACATTTTATAAAAATGGGACGTGCCGTATATTTAGTTTTGAATTATGGCACACACACACACACACACACACACAAATCCATTTCAGGAAACATAATTTTTAAAATGAGAGCAACTTAAACTGAAATTAGAAAATATGGAAAAACAATCTTAAATATTAATAAATCAAAACTATTTGATTTTTTAAAAGTAATGCGAATTATATTTTTTAGCAATTTTTTTTTTTACTTGTTTATTTTGATACACTAAAAGTAAAATTTCGATTGCTTTTACTGAATAATATTAATAGTTCCTTTCTCTGTCTCAATTAATAATAAATCGCACGTTTTGTATAAGCGATGGAAAAAAATGATAATCACGAAGTTGTTGAGCATCTGCTCGCGCCATGTTTATTTCTTATGTCAGTTCAATATATCACAAACTCAACCTCCATAAAAAAACAAGATCATTACAAACAACCAATGCGAAAAGACATTTTACCTAAAAGTTCAATAATAAATTTGAGTTAGATTCGAAACCATCCAAAATATATATACGGCAGAGAGAAAAGGATTTATCTTAGAAAAAATACTATAAATAAATGAAAAAAAAAAATTTTTTTCTTAAACTTAGAAATTCAATTGGAGAGGATTGAGAAAGCATTTATAAAAGTGTCGGGGAAAAAAAACGAAGTCAGAGAAGCTAGGAAAATATAAATAAAGTTTTAATAAATATCTCTTTAGGAAAATAAATAAATATGAAAAAAAATTAATTATTAAAAGAAAAACTTTTAATTTCTATACATATTGGAAAGAAGTTTTTGGAGCAAGGATACAGATTATATTGACGAAAACAACTTTAAGTACTCAGGGAAAATTGTTACCGCGTACCATCCTCTAAAAGAGAGTTTAAGAACGATTTCCTCATTGATGCACTCTTCAAAAAGATTCTGAGATGGTTTCTTCTTAAAATAGGACATACATATTCGGTTTAAAAGGAGAAATTAGATGAAGGATTAATTAAAAATCTAAAAATAGGAGGAGTTAGAGTTAGAAATTAAAGTAACTTGCAATTCCAATGGTTATAGTTATAGCTACAAAAGTTGAAACAATAAGTGATCCTAAGATAATTCAGTACTGCGCTCTACAGCGTTGTCAGTGTTGTGTATCATTGATGGGCATTGTTCGCAGGATGAGTCAGTTCATGTAGTATTTTGGCAATGTGGTAATCTTAGGAACGGCTTTTCCAAGGACGCGCTCAGAATGGTCAGCGGACTGTCAACTTTCTGTCACTCACTCCACGCCATCACACTGAATACTGAAATTTCATTAAATTGTGAAGAATAAATTTAAAGAGATTGATTTTAACAGGATTAGCCTATTAGCCTCAAATTAAATATAATATTAACTCTAAAATATCGTAATATTATTTTCCTAAAAGACAAGAATAAATAAATAAATGCTCAATTTACAACACTGGATAAAAGAATTAAGACAGAAATTGGAAAACCTGTAAACAGACTATAATTAATTAACTCATTAACAAGACGTTAGGCCATAAAATTTTTGCTCTTTTTAAGCACTTCATTTTCTAAGGCAATTAAAAAAAAATCTGATAAGAAATACTCCCATTTCCACTTTTAATTTCCCACTAGGAAGGTAAATGAGTCTAGCGAGAAAGAAATGTTTAAACTTAAAACTAGTTCTAGATACAACAAAACCAAAACATGGTACATTGATTGCCCAAATTTCATCGAAATTTGAGTCTTTGTCGTCTATAGATAGATACATATAAACACATAATACTTTTTATAGGTATGGATAACTAAAGTATCGCTGATTTACAGGAATCGATTAGATATAGGCTTACAATAGACCAACGGTTCTCAACCTTTTTCGTTTGACGACCGCATCGACTGATAAGATAAAAAATTAAAGAAAACATTTTCAAAAATAAATAAATAAACTTTTATATAGAACATGTACAATATGAAATAAATAATATCCATCCATTTTTTTATAACAAATGTAAAATTTTGAACAAAATAAATTAGTAATAATCGTCATAGGTGTAATTTTGATTGAGAAGGATGCAAGACAGGAGCAGCCAAAAATATAAGGCCTCCGGTTGCTTAATGAATATCGAGACATTTCTGGACAAATTCATTGTCATATCATCAGTTGTGGATTCATTATAGAGTGCCCAGAAATGAATCGTTCTCACCAAATAAGTCAATGGGAACATTGCGTGGCCGTTGTTTTCACATATTAATAATACATTGTACCCTTCCAATAACAACAAACTCTGGGAACTGTATAATGAATCCACGACTGATGATAAATTTGGCCCGAAACGTTTCAATATTCATTAAGGAAGCTTTATCTTTTTTGGCTGCCCCTGCCTTGCATCCTTCCTTCTCAATAAATTAATAATAAGCTATATTCGTGTTAAGAACTTAATTCAAATTAAATTTTAAATGAAATAAATTTTTTATAGAGATAATTATCACGCCTTCATTAAAAATTCCAACTGGTCGACGTTTCGGAGAACCAACTACTTCTTTAGGACTCTATGAATAAAAGGTTCCCTTGGTTATCATTTGTTTTTTTTTTTCTTTCTATACATTATAAACAATTATTATTATTATTATTATTATTATTATTATTATTATTATTTTACAACAAATAAATATAGTCGGGCGAATAAAAAAATATGAATTTTCTCACACATTTCGTCATTATAAAAACTTGGTGTCCAATTCACTTAAATTAAATGGTCTTCGAAAATCTCCTCTTTCAAATAAATTTAAGAAGCATATTTATTAAATCAAAATTCATTTTTTTTTTTAATTCATTCAATCATTGTCAGTCAACAATAAATTATTTTAACTGTAAAATATGATTATATAGTTCGCTTAAGTTTTTAATTGCGCGCTGTTTATTAATTGTAATTTCTCTATGCTTAATTATATTGCATATCTTTAATTCTAAATTAAATTTTTTTTAATAGTATAATATTTCTGGAAAATATATCAGACGGACCGGCATAAGATTCAAATCCATCTCGATTCTATTAATGATGAAAAAATTAACACTGAAAAGAGAGATTCTAGTCCAGGGATGTCCAATCTTTTAGCACCTTTGGGTCACATTTGAAGAAAAAAGCTTGTCTCGGAGCATGCTTAAAATAGACTTATTCTAACAATGGTTGGTAAACAAAATAGGCTATCCATTATCGTAGGTAAAAATATAATAATCAGTTAGAATTTCACAAAATAAATTTCTCTACTCTATTTAATATAATTCTCAGCGGAAGAGTAAAGCGGACGACTGCATCTTTGCAAATGAAGGACAGTATCGCATCCGTAGTGTTTTTGTAACAGCAACGTGGACGGTTACCACACCGCTCTGCTAGGTCGGCGGACAACCAATCCTCCCTCACCCCTTCCACTCCACACATCCACTTGCTGAAGTTATATAAAAGAGGGAATAAAAATCCGAATATTTTAAGAAAGTTAAAGTTGGACTGCATTTATTTAAAAGGAGTGATAATTGCAACTAGTGGATTGTGGTTAGAAGTAAGATAAATAATAAATTAGTTTCTTTTCACTATCTCTGCGGACCGGGAAAAATTTTGATAAAGTTATCACTATTTGTTAAGAAATTTTTTTTTTAATTATTAATTTGTTTTATACTTGATTAAGCGCTTCATTATTGTAATCAACCGAAAAAAGTGGTAAGGTCATATCACTCTGGTCAATGTAATGTATTAGAATACTTTTCCAACTGAATTTTCCAAAACTGAGAAAAATAATAAAGATATAGCGAAGATAAACAAATAATTTAAAATATAATTGATATCATCACAAAAGAAGGAAAAAAAGCAAACTTTTGAATGGAATATTAATAAGAAGATAAATAATAAATTAGTTTTTTACAAGAACGAAAAGAAAATTAATTTTAAATATTTAAAAAGTTTCAAATAAAAAAAAAAAAGGTTTGAAAGAATTTTTTTATAATTATCATAGATATTATTATAAATTATGCAATTTAATTAATTTTTCTTTGGAGTGGAAACGATCGAAAATTTATAGCAAATAAATAGAACGTATTATTGTAAATGTAATTTTAATTAACAAGCAAATTCATGGGTTGCATAAAGCATTTAGTTTATTGGTCGGCTCTTTGGGGTGTTGCTGGGGTTTAGATGAAAATTTCTCTCTTGGCAAAATGAAAATATCATCTCCTCTCCTGAACACATCTGGTTCTCATGTCTTCGTTAAAGCAACATCTGTTCTAAGCTAAAATATTTTGGCATTATCAAGAAAAATTGGATGGGAATATAAAGAATAAATTTCTACAGTTGATAAAAGAGTTTTCTATATGAGACTTAAATTAGGATTGTCGTATTTAAATTAAAAGAGAAAAAAAAAACTTTTTTTTTTTACGAAAAAAGGGTTGAGAGAGAAACGGGGAGAAGTAAAATGTAAATACGAGGATTTTTTTATATATTTCACCCTAACGCTTCAAAGGAGCTTTCTATATGGTCGAGTGATAACCAACTAATAATCTCAACGAAATACTTATTATCTGATTATCCATTTAAATTTTTTATTTATGTATTTTTATTTTAATTAGGAAAAGGGATTGGCATCTTTTTAAAGGTGAAGGTTTTTTTATTTAATCGGATATTAGTTCAGCCGTATATTCGCCCATAAACACGCAATAAAGGAAAATTTCACCAAGTATAGCGTATGTGTAAGAAAAATGTAATAAAAAATTAATGCATGAAAAATGAAGTGATGCTTTACAAATATGGATCTATGGCGTTATTTGATTGGGGAGAACGGAGAATCAATCACTTCCTGCTCAAAGCAATTTTTTAATTTAGTCTATTTAATATAACTTCAGTGCTGACTTCTCAGCGAAGGCCAGGGCGGGTGGACTCCAAAGTTACAACAATGACGGTTCGAATTTTCACACATACACTGGTGGCATTTGGCTTTTGTCGCCTATCTCCACCCTTGGATCGAATTTTTAGTGAACCGCCATGTGAGAATTTGGCAACATGGGTAGTTATCAGAGCAGACTTTGCCTAATGCGCGATCTGATTGGTCGGCGGACTGTCATCGCTCCGTCCCCCTCCCCCATTCCACGTCTTTACTTGTTCAAAAACCCTATAATACCTTAAATAAAACGAAATCGATCGCCTGAAAGAGCATATTATTTATCATCTGACGCCTTCACAACACTCTCGTATCCTCCTTTAATAGTGAAGTTATATTAAATACAATTAAAAAATTTTTATTCATTAAAAATTTTCTTTTAATATGTAATAAATATGCATAAAATTTTACAAAGAATGTTAAAGATATGCTTAAAAAAAAACTCAAGAAAATTTTAATGAAATAAAAATAAATAAATTTTACATATCAACATGAAAATTTTCTCAAAATAAAAATGCAAATTTTTTTTCAACCCTCCTTCCAAAAAAAGAACAAAAAAAATCACTCTTTTTTTGTTCTTGTATACTGATTTTGCCAACAAATATAATATTATTCTAATTCAATTCAATAAACTAAAGTCATTAATGTGAAATAAGAGGAGACGAAGCCAAGATTTATAAATTAAGCAAATTCATTTGGAAATAATAAAAAAGTTTATAATGTATTTGTTAAAGTCTATAAAAATTCAACTTTTCGAATGATGTTGACTTATAAAATATTTATTAATGTTTTATATTTTAATCAAAGCTTTTATATACTTAATATATTACAATAGTAAATAGAGAGCAAGCTATATTTAGGCTAAATTATTAAATTTCTTAAGAGGTCTTTGTTCGAAAAGAAAAAAATTAACGATTTGACATTAACTTTTTTCAAGTTTAGAGGCTCGATTGTTGATTGATACGCCATTGTTTTTACTTAAAGCGTTTTCGATTCAATGCTCCAGAGGGCTTGGTTATTAGACAGATTATTTAACAATTACGCATGCGTGCTCAGCTTTAGAAGAAGGTTGAGTATTATTTAGCAGGTGAAACGAAAGGACTTAGCTCAGCGGATCAATGGACGGGGAAAATTTCGCATCCAAATGGCCGCATCTGTCAAAAAGTGCAAGTGCTTCTGAAAAAAAAATGCTGGAAAAATAATCTTACCAAATCGACAAAAATTTGAACAAATACCATAAAAATGTATTATTTTTTGTGAAAATATACATATATATAAATTATTAGAAACGCCTAAGAATCTTTAAAAAATAATAGTTTAAAATATGCAATAAAAATTTCAAAAGATTTAGTCCGGCGGCTGTTGCGAAAATGATGGTGCGCGATGCATTTTTTACCGCCCTCTGCGGACCGATTCGCTTCAAATTTTAATACCTTCTTAGACACTTCTAGGGCTATAAAGTTGTTAAGTTGCATCCTTTCCCGATTAATGATTCTAGAGATACAAAATACAGACACACACACACACATACACATTAAAATTTTTCTATTTTTGGGGTCCTTTTGACTTAGTGCGTAATTTTTAAAATTGGGGGGGGGGGAGAAGAGGGTTTTTTCATTATAAACCATTCCACTTACTATTATATTTTATAGTGCAGGAAAGTAAAATTAATATAGATTAATTTAATGAGAAATAAGTTAAATAATTATAATAATATAATTTTGGTTTGGAAATGGCTATCTAGTTTTATTCTTTTATATATATATTGTATAAATTAACCATATAGGCTTTAAACAAATTCAAATATATTTTATGTAATCCAGACATATTTATTTATATCAATTGGTATCCAATTGCTTTAAATAAATTTTCATCGGACTGCCTGGGATCCGAACCCACATCTCTTGACTTTTAAGGTTATCAATATTGACATTGTCAATAGTTTTAACCTCTCGGCCACGAGGTGAGGGCATTTAATCTTCTTAATTATATAATTATTTTGTAAAACGTTCAAACAATGAATTTAATAATAGACCTTATTATTTAGTCCCTGTCCTTTGCTTCTTCTTTTAAAGTTCAGTGATTCGATTCACGACCAGATCGATAAAATTTATTTAAATTAAAAGGGGGAATGAAGAATAAACCAGCGCCGTTGTTTTTTATCCACCATCAACACTATTTATTATGCATATATTTCGAGCTGCACCCACATTAGTGACTATTCACATTTGCAATAAACAATCTCGACATTAGCTGGCAACCCTATGCTTACAGAATATTTTATATATAAACGATATCTACCTCCAAAATTCTTAACTGCATTATACAGCTCGAAATATATACATAATGATAGATAAAAAAGACGCTGGATAATTCTCCATTCTTTCTTTTAATGCTATCAAGTAACAATTAAATAACAATGGTTTATTTAAATTATATTGGCTACCAAATAATTTAAATTGATGGAAATTAGATCAGGGGATAGGTGGGTACGTGGGTACGTGGATGATGACCACGAGCTGGCAGAGTTAGACCCGTATTTCTTTTATATGCCAGTCTTTTCCTTCCATATTTCAATAAGCATTAGGCCCACCTACGCTCAAATGAACAATTTACAATTAGATATCTTGTTTGTACGGGGATATATCCCTATTTCAAATTTTGGTCATAAAAACTTTAACCTCTTCAGGGACATTGGCACATATGTGTACGTGAATTTTTTTTTAATTAGAATTATTTCAAATGGAAAAACAGATTTGATAATTCTTTGTAGAATATCATTAATATTTTGTATATAAAATTCCATGATTGTAAAAATCCTAAAGGAAATTTTTTTGAAAAGTGAAAAAATAATTTGTCGGTGAAGAGGTTTAGCAATACGGGGATTTATCTAATTCTCCAACCATGTTCTAAGATGCCGTGATGTTTGAAGGATTTCCACAATTCTTGAACCGTGTTATACAGGGGTTACCTGAATGTTTTAAAGATGAAATGTTGTTGCTATATTTTAGGTGATAAGAAAGGTGCATCCTCTTCCGACACACTGTATCTCTTAAAAGTTTCGACTAACAGCAGCATCCTCAATACAGCTACAGAGAATAGTTAGATAAGCCTTCTCTTGAAAGCGCAATGCTGAATAATTTAAAACCGTATATTGAAATGGTAGGTACATCTTCAATTCTAGACAAGGCCTGTTTTAACAATAGCGCTTGACATCAATACAAATTTAAATTTTAATATGGCAAGAGAATCACCTTAAATAAGAAACTAAATAAAAGAAAAGAATTACGTACTTTTTATTTTGGATTAGTGGAAAAACAAATTTAAAATTAATGATAATTTACATGTGTAGAAGAAATTGGCTTTCTTTTTTAATTTGTTCTAAGAAAAATTTATCTTGAAATTTATTTGGATAAATTTGTTTGATTAATTCAATAAGTGATTTAAAATTCCTTTTTAAAAAAAATTATCACTATAAAGGTATACAAAATTCACTTCTTTGATCGGTGTTTGATGGCAAAACACAGTGGAACCGATCGCAATATAAGAGGCAGAGATATATCACATAACATATGTGATCCAACTTTATTCCCCTTTTTCAGTACACTGCAAAATATCCCGAATCTAGAATTAGTAGCCGTATGTAGATGTAGAATTTGGATGGGCCCTAGGCAGTAAAATAAGAATCTCTATTTCCTTAAAATCATATGTTTCGGACTACTCCTCATTCGTTCATCTTTAAGCTATAAATAATACAATATAATTGTTGATGTTAATTTGTAATAACATAAAAACACTTTCGAATTTGAGTCACAAGGTGTGCATAACTATTTATTTTCAGACTCGGACGCCAAAATTTATAGTTTCGCTTCTGGTTAAAGGTGACTCGCATTGAAATTTTGTACACGATGTATATTCCGATGGAATTATTAATAATCAAATAATCTAAGTGAATAAGAATATGGTGTCCTCTTAATCTCCTCTCCTTTTGTTACATTATTTCTTAATACTACAATAATATTTTTATTTCTATTAGTAGATAATCAAATTTCTATTGAAGAAAATAAAAATATCGTTTTTTTTTTTAAATTCCTAAAATCTCGTGACTTGGAAATGACTACGATAAATAAAGAATGTGACGAATGTGGTTAATGGAATTTAGGTAAAGATCAATTTCAAAGGGGGTCGGGTCCCTTCCTCAAGTAGCTATTTTTCGAAATCCTTTTGAAATTTTGTATATATTCCGATGGAATTATTAATAACCAAATATGCTAAGTGAATGGGAATATGGTGTCCTCTTAATCTCCTCTCCTTTTGTTACATTATTGTTTCTTATAATATATTATAATAATATTATAATAATATTTTTATCAGATAAACTAATTTATAAGAGTGAATGACCAACGAAAAATTAAATAAAAAACAAAAAAAAAACATGGAATAAAATTTAATCAAGGATCGAATAATTTTCGTAATTTTTTATGTGAGTTTCAATTATAATTGTGGAAAAATATCATTTATTTATTTTTTTTTACCGGTATGCTTTAATGAACAAGACCATTAAAAAAAAATATCGAGAAGTAGATAAATAATGATCGTGAAATTCTAAAGTATATCCAATATTTTATTATTCTACCTATGATAAAAATAAAAATAATTAAATTGATTTTTGAATGAATTCTTAAAAAAAAAATCCACTTCCCTCTCTCTGTTTTTTCCTCTTTTTTTTTTTAATGAGAAATACAATGAAAGGTAATTAAAGATGTAATTGGTAGCAATATATTTAGTCTAATATATTTAAAGAGAGATCTGAGTCGTTAACTTGTCTTTTACCGGCTTCAATTTAAACTCCTGTTTCCTTTGCTCTCCCCCTTCGCCCCTCCCACGTTTTTTTGGCTTCCCTTGCTGATTAAGTCGACTGGGGTGAGGGATCAAAAGAATACAAACCACCGCGGTTTTATTATACCCGGTGACTTTGACGAAAACAAAACAAAATGAAAAACATATTAGCGTTGTGTTGTTGCTTGCCATGTTAGTCCCCTTCTTCTGTGTGGGTGGCTTTTCTCATTCCCCAAACAAATCTATGGAAAAAGTATTTAAAAAATAATAATAATAATAATAAAGAGAGAAAAAATTTCCTCCTATAGAATATTTAAAATAATAATAAACATATATTAAAATTAAACAGCAGTAGATATTTAATTGAAGAAAGGAAAGATTAAATTAACGTTATTTAATTATTCAAATTGTAATAAAAAATTTCAAAGAGGTAAATAAAATAATTTTTTGCAATTATTTAACCAGACAGGGGTGGGGATTTTTGAATCCATATTTATATGTAAAATATAAACTTTTATTTTTTATAAATGCTCTTGCACCTTAGGCGGTTCTCAGAGCTTTGGTTTATAAATATTGTATCTACAAGAGTTATTTTTTTTCAATTTTTATATCTAAATTAGCTCTTTTTACTTTCTTTTACCTATATATGTAATACTGCATATAGTGAGAAAGTATTGGAATCGCAAAAAAAAAAATCGATGACTAGATTTTAACAAAAATACACGTTTTAAAGATCTCTAAAGTCTGGAATGATCTTAAGTACCGAGATCGTTTGCATCTCGAAGCTTTCCAATAAAATTGGTCTCTTGTACCAATAATAAATTAGATAATTCTTAAGATGTATTAAACTCAAAATAGCGTGGGAAATTTTAAGAATCCCATAGAAAAGGCGGGAGGAAAGTTTCTCAAAAACCTAGCCTTTCTCGTTTCTCTACCAAGTTGCTTGAAAAAATTGGCAATTGATGATATGTAGAGCTTTGGACACTAACTCTATCTGGTGAATGGCTAATTTTCTGGCACGCAAAGATTTAAAACTCACAAATCAAATTTTTAATTTAAAGAGCATATGACCAATATAAATGGAATGAATATTTCAAAAGCTTTCCAATGATATCAATAATTATAATGAATTTGGTCCTATATATGGAAAAAAACTTTTGAAAAAAATTTTATGTTATTTAAAATTAATATATAGAATATTAAATTAAATGCAAATAAACTACAGCGCTACCGAAGGGCCGAACCTCTCACAAAATATATTTAAAGCTTCAAGCATGTCCATTCAACTCTACTCTATTGAATGTTTTTTTTTTTTTTTTTTTTTTTAACTTGTAATATATTTTTCTAATATATTAATAGATTCAACTTTTCGTCACCATCCTGTAAATAACCTCAAAAAAAAAAAAAAACAACGAAATCTATATTAGAAAAATATAACTTAAGTGTTTAACATGTAGAGGCTCGGAGGGAAGGCGGAGGAATGACACTGCTGATCAATCAGAGCACGTTCTTGGCAAATCCGTTACTATGGTAACCATCCAGGTTGCCAGATTTTCATAAAAATACGTTTGTTCGAGCCAACACAGGCAACGTTTACAGTTATATGCCCTGCCCAGTAGGCGAGAGTTCATAATTGAAGTGATATTAAATAGTTAAAATTCAGTCGAAGCAGAGAAAGCGAAAATACCGTATCAATTGAGATTTTCTAACAATTTTTGTGATCCTCCATCATTGAAATCAATTTTATCATCGATCACAAATTTGATTACATTTTCACATATTCCAAACCGAATTATTTTATATTTTGCTGCTTTGTTTTTGCTTTTATTTTTTTATATTTTGCCTTTATTTTTTTCTTCTTTTTCTTATTTGTGATTTATACATTTTTTCATTTGATGTATTTTTTTTACTTTGTTATTATTATTATACCATTATTATTCTACATTATGTATTAATATAATCCGATGCGAATACATTCGTAATCAATGTTTACATTCACATGAAAATAGAATAAATTTCCAAATTTTGTTACTAACTTCATTTCCAGTAAATTGAAAAAAAAAAAAATAATAATCAATGCAATCAAATGATTTTTAAAAAAATGCAAATAACTTACAAAAAGCTTGACAATAAATTAAATTTTTTTAAATTGTAAATTGAATTAAAAAAATAAATATTAATAAAAAAAAACATATTTTATATTACATTCACGAGAAAATAGAATAAATTTTATGAAGTTATTTAAAATTTTAAAAATTCATTTGTCATTATTAATCACCTGAACATTAGTTTTTTATTATAAGTAATTTTGTAAATATATATTCCTATTACTCAGAGGAAAAAAAAAAAACATTTTCTATATTATTTGAAATGTGTTGAGATATTTTGCATACTTGTCTTATCCAGGTATGTAAAAAAATTTCTATAAGCCCTAAAATGTATTAATAAATGTGTGAAAAAAGTAGATTATAAATAAATTCTATATATAGCTCCCTGATGAGGGCTTAAAGGTGAGTCAAAACATAGGATGGTAATAATAATAAATAAATATAAATTGCTTTCATTTAATTATTAACCTCAACAATGAACATAGCTATAAAGAACATTACGTAATTCATTTATATTGCTTTATTTAGAATTAATGCAAAATTTCAATAACTTTTTAAAAAAAAGAATTAAAGTCCCTTCGATAAATCAATATATACATGAATATTAACTACGCCATTTATTCTCATTAATGTTTGTTGTGCTTGGCCGAAGTGTTATTTGAATCTTAATGGAGCTAGGACAGCTATCCCCACCCTTACTCCTATCCGTTGATCTAACCCTTTGTCATTAGAATATTTATCTTCCATAATGCCGCCTAATACTATTTATTTGTGTAAGCCAAGCCGCCCGGCTGTCAACGAATCTTTTCTCTTAATTTATTAATGTAGGGTTTTTTTTTTTGGTGAAAGATTGTTAGGGATTTATTACTAATTTAGTTTTTATACAGACAAAAAACTGTCGCTTTAATTTTAGTTAGTTGTAGACATCGTAATATTTCTTAAAATTAAAGTCCTCACTCTCTCTTACTCCTGTTCTTCCTGATTGCATCTGACCATTGGTCATTTAGGTCTGTATTGATCTTATGCTTTCATATCCAAAAAAAAAAACTTTCCTTCAATAAACATATTAACTCATTCCCGAAATAAATACGTCCAGCTGGATCGAGCCTGGGCCAAATGCTTTCCGGCCATTCATTTTAAAAAGCTTTGGTAATGAATGAATTATTTTTATAATTAGAACAGATCCGTTTTTTCCAAACCAAATTGATTCAAATGTTTGAGCAGGAATCGACACTATGTAGGACTTCCAAATAAAGTTAAAGTTATCTCTTTTAGCTTTTAAAAAGTTCCCCCTCTCATTTTATCATAGGTTCAATCGCTTATTCCCTCATCTATGAATTAATTCTTGTTCCCTCATTCATGAATTAATAATAAATATTATCTATTTACTTTTTTTCTAAAAAAAAAAAATGTTTAATCTAAAATGCAAATGCCATCCACATACGAATGGGTTATAATTATTTCAATAGATGAAATATCTTAACACATAATGTATTTACATCAAAGAAGGTTTTTTTTTATTTGTATTATAAAATAGCTGAGGGATCCCTTTGTAAATTACAATATGCCCGAGATGACAAGGGATTCGTTCAAACGTGACAAAAATATGACAAGTATAGCCATAAATCAACTAACAATTGACTAAAAGCGACTCTAATTTATCAAAAAGTCAGTAAAAATTTTGCACTTTTTATTACCAATTTATCTATTTCAAATATGTGTTAAAGAAATATAAACAATATGTAGTTAATAAAATATTTTATTAGAATTGTACGACGTATTAAACAAATAAAAGAAATCTACATAAAATTTATGTTTCAAAGAAAAAAGTATTGTGCTTATATTTTTATTATATGTGTATATATATCCAAATCGTTTGTTAAGTGAATAAGGAAGAGTTCATTGCATTATCATGTTAACGCTTAAAGCGTTATTATAGGAAACCCGCAACCAAGCAATTCGGGTGTATTTTAGCGAACTCTTAGTCAAAATTTTTGGTCATCAGAGGCCATTTAGAACGGCCCTTTATTAATTAATAAATACTCTCATCGACTGATAGGACTTTGTTTGAAATAGTTGATGGTATCCAAACAACCCTCTATAGAAACCCAATCAACATATTGTTTAAGAGAAAACAATTTTGTAAGTTTGTGTTTGGATGGTTGATATATTGTATTAATAAATACTGAAAAAAATAAATAAATTTTTATTTAAAATTAAGACGTTTTCTGGTCCTATTCTCCTAAAGACGGTTTAGCTTAGGTATTGTTCTTATCCATTAAAATATCAGTAGATCACAAATTTGTTTACCAATTAATATAAATAAACATGGATGGATTATTTGTAACGTAAAAATATTTATACAATTGTCTAAATTGCTCTTAATTTCGAAGTGAAAAAAAAACGAGCTTATTTCTAACAGATTTACTTCTCTAGAACACCGTTTCTCAACCTATGGATCGCGTCCCAATATTGGATTATATGGACCTCGAAATGATAGGAAAAACATTTATTAAAATTTAAAAAAATTTATTCATTATTTTTCAGACGAGATATTCGTTTTAACAAAATGTGGGAAATGAATTATTTTCAACAATACCAACCAAATATATTGGGGCAAAAATTTGAGGAAACTCTGCTCTAAGATATAATATTTGTTTTTTAAAGGATGAATTGATGATTATTTGAGGCGTTTATTTTGAAAGTGGTATAAGTCCTATTGAAAATACATAAACTTTCAAAATAAAAGGCTCATTTTTACTTTTATATATTTTTATGCAATATTCTATATTGATTCATCACTTGATGCTGATGGCTGGATAGATTATGATGCAGAGAAATTATATAAATAAAATGTTGATTAAAAGTTTCAAACATCATATCATCAAATGAGAAGTCAGAATGTTAGGTATTATGGCATGATTTTAAAATATCTGACTCCGAATTTTGGTCCTTTTTTACAATGACATATTGATAGAATCTTCAAACAGCAAGAGTTAAAAAAATAGAATCGATCCGCCCGAAGTCAGACTTTTTTGCCGTTAAAATCATGTCTTTATATCTGATCTCCTGATGGTGAATAGGATCGGTGCCCGAAACGTTGTCAAATAATTCAATTATTTATACTCTAGTTGGTTTTAAGCTTAATTTTCGAATTTTTCATATTGAATTTTGAAAATTTTTTATAAATTATATTCTAAATTTTATATAAATAAATCTTCTCCCGTTGCTAAGCCTTAATAGATTTTTTGAGATGTAGTACGTTTTTTTTTTTTATTTATTTAGCTAAAAACCATAACAAAGGCTCTTACTATGACAATTTTTGGAATCCAACTTTTTTTTTTCAGAACCTGAATTATGATAATACGATGGTTTATATTATGATATTTTTCCGCTAATTTATACTCACACGCCTGATTGATTTTACGAGATTATGAGTTTGAATTGATATGTTATTGATTAATTAATTATTAGTTATAAAAGTAGCCTGTGCAATTTTGCCTCTGGCTGAAATCATTAACCGTAGCTCTCGTCTCGTAACAACTTGATTGAGACAGCTTTTATTAATAGCTTGGAGCCACCCTAATCCTATTCCGTACACGAAGGTTGCTTCTAATGGCTTATTATAATTATGTTTGAAATCATGAAGGGTTTCCGGATGTCAAGAGGTCTAACAACCAATTAGATCTTGAGATTTTCAAATTATAAATTGAAGATAGATACATTTCTTTTGACCTTTTACAATTCAAATTTACGCCATTTTTTTTTTATAATAATTTAATGAATGAAATGAAAAAACCTGGAATGACTAAACAAACATCACACAACTTCTTCTAACCTATATTAAGGAAAGATGAGTGATATTGAGTCGGGTCCCCTAGGTAGCCGTTCTGTAATTCATCTCTTAATAGAACATGGTACAGTCAAATTACCAATATCGTTAGAGAGGTTTATGAGAAAATAACAAAAAACCCAAAAACGTACAAGAGTGAAGTGGGCCCCAAACAATTTTTGAGGAGATAAGAGTTAATTCAATTCAAAGATCACCTGATAAATAATTGTTTTATGAATCAAACATAAAATATTTAAAAATCCACTCTATCTAGATTAGTCTTCTTCTTCACAAAGTAAAGGCTCTGCTTTAGCTACTCTAAAGAAAACTCCTGATACACCCCATTTATCAAGAGAGGAAATTTTAATGTTCAATAGAGTAAGAATTAATCACAACTTCTGCAATTATCACCGTTACAGATTCTCTTTAACCTCGTCTCCAAATTGCAAATGTTCAGTAACACCCAAACATCTAATTCTCTTTTGTCCTTTATACAAAACCTCTCATTATTAAAAAAAAGTTGGGTCCAAATTTCGAGACCCCCTGCCAAAAAGAATATATTAAAACATCCTGATCAGCAAATAATGAAGCTTATTTACCAATTTACTTTAAAAACTAGTATAATATTTTAGGAAATATATATTATTTTTATTTTATATATGTATATCTTATTTTATATGTACATATACACATGTATTTATATACTTTCAATTCTAATATTATATTTGTAAAATTTTAAAAGTATGACATGAACGTAGTCAAACCTAAATAAAAAAAAATATCTCAACTATTTACTATTGAAATAATAGTCATATAATATAAAATTGCTCTATTTATATATCATTTTGAAAAAATTTTTATATCTTTAAAATTTAATAATCCGGGAAGGATTAATGGAGCTATGACTATAATAATAAAGTTCAATTTTCAAATTTTTAAAACTTTTTTCTCTTATATAAGGAGGCTCATTAAGGAAAAATTATGAGAATATTTAAAGTCATTAGGATATAATATTAATTTGATATATTCTGTATGTCTTTAATTCAAAAACTTCCTTACAAGATAGTTAAATATGAAGTTAAAAGTTTTCTAATTAAAGACAAAATGATGTCAATTTAATGTATTTTCATTTGATTTCATTATCTAAATTAGAAAAGCGCATTTCAGTGTAAGATAACGGATATCCTAATTAATTATTTGGCAAATTTTGAAAAATTTGAGAATAAATGAGAAATGAATGGAATAAAGGGAAAGGGTTTGTTATAAAACATTAATAAAAGAAGCTGCTAGTTGAGGGGATTAAGGAGTAGACTGGGTTGAGGACAATTCAGGTTACATGGCTTAGATTTAAATAAATAAGGAGTAAATAAATAAGTCTAAAAGCCCCATGTGCCGAAAAAGACGTACAAAAAAAAAGACGAAATCAGTGGTTACTAAACATTTTTGCACAAAGATAAAAATTTTTTTATAAAATGAAAGATATTTTTAACACCAAATATTTTTTATTATTTGTTTGTTGCTTACCGGTAGCTTGTAGTTCGCGTACAGGTTAGGAACCGCAGTTCCAGATCATTAAACGTTTGAAAAATAAATAGTAATTTTATTTATAAAATAATTTTTTTTATTGTTATGGAGTTTACAATTTCGATTATTCTATAAAAAAAAAAAAAAAAAATGATTTTTATAAGAATATTTTAAAAAAAATTTTCTTTTGATTGCTCGCCACAATCCTGAATACCGACTCCTATTGGGATGCAGAAATAAGTTCATGTTTGGTACCTGGAAGGTAGGCAATCCAAATAACAAAAACAGCTCTGTAACAAATTGGTTGCCTACCTTACAGGAATCATATACTAACGAATTTAAGCACCCTATAGTACACGTCTTCAAAATTACAATATATTCTCTATTTCATAATAAAAATTGATATTTGTATAAATAAGAAATGAAAGGTGATATTCATAAAAAGTACAAAGAAATCTTCAAGTCAACGAAATAAAATTATACTTATCTGAAAAAAAAGATTGAATTGAATACGGGCCTATGGCTTTGAAAAGGTCAATGGGCACATGGAGGAAAACTGTATATATTTTAGCAGAAAAAATAAAAGACAAAATCAGATCAAACAAAAAACCAAAAGTAGGGATTACCAAGTTCGCCAAGGAGGCTCCTAGATATGTTAAATCTAAATTTGTCATCAAATGTAAAATATAAACCCTATCTTTATAATGTAAATCTCATTTAATTAATTATTTTATTCCCAAAAACATTTCTTATTCTATTCATTTAATTATTTTTCAGTAAATGAGCCCTTTCTCAATATGAAGGTAGAGAATATTAATGCCGACATGCGGTAAATACCAGTTATATATAAACTTGCTCCTCCTGTTCGTTCGCTCGTATAAAAGATCTATTAATATATATATGAATTTAAATTGGAAGATATGATCATTCCTCGAAAATATATCGCTTCAATATTTTATTTGATTCTTAAAAGCAGATTTCATTCTCCCCAAACTCTCTCTCTCTCTCTCATCCTAAAACTCTTTATGTAATTTGCTACACTTTCTCCACGGAGAGATATATATATACGCGAATTGGCAACACCGCTCTGGGTATAAGTTTGTTCAATGCGCTAATTCGAGCGTCATACACTTAAGCTTCTCGTTCTCATTCCCAACGGGATGGCAACCCCGTCCACCCCCACATACAGTGGTGAACAGATTTCTGCTCGTCAGAATTTCCACCCTTTCTCTTTTCTCTCTCTCTCTCTCTCTCTCTCTCAAGCGGGGATTAGCCGATA